>SRMA01025617.1:575968-598749 GCA_007224835.1 Danionella cerebrum
CTACACTCTCTCCTACCACTACTTTACAGTCTCTGATCTCTCTCAGACTGGCTCGTCTACAAAGGATGTAGTCTACCTGCGTACTCCTCCCTCCACTCTTGTAGGTAACTCTATGTTCCTCCCTCTTCTGGAAATAGGTATTAACTACAGCCATTTCCATCCTCTTGGCAAAGTCCACCACCATCTGTCCTTCTAGGTTCCTTTCCCTAACACCGAACCTGCCCATCACCTCCTCCTCACCTCTGTTGCCCTCGCCAACATGCCCGTTGAAATCTGCTCCCACTACTACTCTCTCTCCTCTGGGAACACTCTCAATCACCCCATCTAACTCACTCCAAAATCTCTCCTTCTCTTCCAACTTACAGCCTACTTGTGGAGCATAACCACTCACTACATTCAACATCACCCTTCAATTTCTAACTTCAAACTGATCACCCTGTCTGACACTCTTTTCACCTCTAAAACATTCCTCACAAACTCCTCCTTCAGGATCACTCCTACCCCATTTCTCTTCCTATCCACACCATAGTAAAACAGTTTGTATCCCCCTCCAATACTACGCGCTTTGCTACCCTTCCACCTGGTCTCCTGCACACACAGAATATCTACCTTCCTTCTCTCCATCATGTCCGCCAGCTCCCTACCCTTCCCTGTCATTGTACCAACGTTAAGAGTCCCTATTCTCAGATCTATACTCCTGCCTTTCCTCTTTTCTTTCTGTCGACGAATCCTTCTCCCTCCTCTCCTTCTTCGACAAACAGTAGTCCAATTTCCACCGGCACCCTGTAAGTCAACAGCACCGGAGGCGGTCGTTGTTAACCCGGGCCTCGACCGATCCGGTATGGAAATCGATTTGGTGACTCGCATATTTGGTTTTTGGCATATTTTACGCCGGATGCCCTTCCTGACGCAACCCTCTCTATTTATCCGGGCTTGGGACCGGCACAGAAGTCACTGGCTTGCAACCCCTGTGGCTAGATTATATATACATATACATATACATATACATATACATATATATACATATACATATACATATATATACATATACATATATATCATATACATATACATATACATATACATATACATATACATATACAGACAGAAGTATATATGTATAAATTGATAAAAATATGGAAAACCAGAGAAAAATCAAGTAACACTACACATTGTTCATGTTCTAAATGATACTAAACAGTATAAAACACATGCTTTATAGCAATATGAAAGTTACACAGAAAACATTATTGCGCCACGTGTTAACTTTCTCAAGATATTTCACGAATTACGAACACCATCACGGTTTCAAGCACATGCATAGATTGATGGAAAGAGCTTTACTGAGTAGGGGTCACTGAGTTTTTCTAACTTGACTTGCGCTAAATATAATTTAACATTTTGTAAATATTCAGATTTTCACTGCTGGGTCGTTTGGGGTGGCATCTTTGAACAGTGCTTCCTTTATGTTGCTTAAAACACATTATAGAATTAACCTTGTGGCACCACTCATCAGCTGTTTGTTTTGCTAATGTGTTCTAGTGCTCCAGCGAGGTTAAACATCTCAGTAACACCCATCAGCTAGTTTGCTAGCTTAGCCAGTCAGTGAGCCCCAGGCTCTTTGTGCGAGTGTAAGTCAGCAGGTCTGATGGGTTCATGGGCAGATCTCTCTAGTTCACTCTCACAGGCCTCTGCCAGGCGCCTGATAGAGATCTGCATTCCACTGCCTCATTTATATGCAAATTGCCAGGGGCATCATCAGCCAGCATCCTTTGTCAATGTCTTCATGTGATTTTTGAGGAAGGAACCATGAGGCTTGAGGTGGGGGCACTAGATTGTGATGTGTCTATGGGTCTTGGACGGGTTTGAGGTGTCCTTGTGAGGAATTTGTGTGTCCTGCTGTCTGAAAGTATTTTAAGGTCTCAGAGGAGCAATGGAATTCATTAATCACCTTGATCTCGCTTTCTTTTCAATACATCTTGAGGATAGCATGAGTGGAAACAGCACTCAGTAAAACAAATTCACACATCCACAAAAGAAACAGATATTGTGAGGATCTTGGATCACATATACCCAAATTAATGGTAATCACTTGAAAGGGGGATGACTGCACCCCTTAGTAGTAGAGGTGGTGAAAGATCTACAATGAGGTTAGTCATTTTTCTACTCCGTTTGACTCTGAATTCATTAAAATAATATAAATGTGAAAAAGTTTATTTGGTGGGATGAAAATGGTGGAACCCATGATTTTATAGTTTCTTTCTAAAACATTGTGTATGTACACAGCTGCAAATGTACTTGCTCCACCTCTGTGATACTTTTATTTCATGTCTATCTGAAATAACCCTGGCCATGTATAGAGAACAAAGATAAATCTTTACTTGAAAAGTGTTATATTACCATTTTAAAGTCTTTCTCAGATGTTGTAGTTGCATCTGAACAGTTTTTACAGTGTATTCACAGTTTCCAGGTCAGTCCTAACGTGATAAAGTGATTAACTGAACATAGACTTGCTGCAGAAAGTTGCTAAAGGACAAAAATGACATGAACATACACAAGATAGTAATCTTGTGTGGAGAAACATACATTGCCACATTTGTTTACGCAGGTTTTTGTGCATCTATAACTTTAGCCATGTTTCCACCCAAAGATGATGATTAAATGTATTTAATAATTTATTACATTTTTGTGACTTAAGCACTGTTTCCATCCAACGAGCCCAAGAAACAAAATTGTCACCTGAAAAAACTGGCACCAAATATCAAAAGAAAAATGGAAGTTGCTGCGTTGAGGGTTTTTTTTGTATATGATAACTTATAGACAAAATGCAATATATGAAGTCATGTGATCTTCCTTTTGGAGGTGGGAGACCGCTCCAATACCGTACCACTTTACTGACAGACTTTGGCTATGGAATTTTAGAATGACCAAAATAACATTCCAGATGTTGTGCAATGAAATCACTCCATTGGTTAGTCCATTAATGCCGCCCCATCGTACCCCGACAGGAAAACGCATTTGTTTTATTGAATAAAGTTTATTCCACATAGTTTTGCGAATGATTTTTGTTAAGCATATTTTAAAAATATATTCACCTTTTGGAGTTTCCATCCAGGTTTGTTTATGCGATATTCCAAAATAGGAGGATGTAAATGCAGCTATTGAGGCATAAGGCCCCTGTTCTGTGCAACAAGAAGAATCTTCTTTAATCGACACTATGCTTTCATTCAGGATTTTTCTGTGTTATCTAAGTGAATAAATGTGACACAAGTATCAACTTTTAAATGTATAATTTCTAAAAGTATGAATTAGATTTGTTTTAAGACTTCAACTCTGACTGTGCTGTGTTGGCTAACATTCCAATATTATTAAGCAGCAGAATTCAAAGTTTAAGATCTAACATTATTTAATTAGCTTAATAAGGTTTAGTTTCAATAGTGTGATTATTTAAAGAGCTTCAGAAGGTTTATTCAACATTGATAAAAAAAAGCAGGAGGCCCAATCAATGCCTGGACTCACAGCATGCATGTAAGAATGCTTGAGAACCAATTAAGATGTAAAGGGTTTCAGTGAAGTTAATGAGCGTAGACTTCTATATTTATTAATGGATGTTGCAGTTAATGTGGCAGGAATCTAAAAATAATCAGTCTTTTTATTTTATTTAATTTTTTTTTAATCTCCCATTGTCTTGAAAATTAATGAAAAGGTTGTTGAGTTTCATGTCAAATACATCTTGTTTTAAAGGGATCAGCCTGTCTGTCAAAGTAATTGTGCACCACATGTATTGATTAAAAAGAGCTTCTAAGAAATCATTTACGGACCTGTTAATTATAAATCACAATACAAAAGAGAAAAGATTTTCATTTCCACCAGTTGTTTGTCTGTTATCTTTAAAACACACATTTTTGTTTTTTAGTTCGACATGCCACTCAAGGTCTTATTGCAGTATTTGTTTTCTCGTCGGTACATCTATGAAAAAAAAAGACTTTTGTTGACAAATCGACCACTATCTGTGTTCTTTGTCTTCTGTTGAAAGAATGTCTTATAGTAAAGAATTGGCAGTTGGAATTGCATGCTCTGAAAACTGTCATTGAATTCCTTTAGCAGCTGATTTGCACTACAGAAGTGAATGTCATTGTCCTTATAAAAAAAGGCGCAAACCTTTTCTGCATGCCTTCTTTTGACTTGCTCATGGCCAGAAGCATCGGTGTTATTCGCCCTGATTTAATCAGTTGCGTCTTTATTTTAAAACTGTAGATATCCAGTAGCAAACCATCTAAGATTTAGTCTTCTCCAGAAGATGTGTTCATGCCTTGAGCACACTGACTGATTTTTTTTAAACCCTTGTATAAAAATATAATTTACACATATTATACTTGTTGTGTTATATACTTACTGTAAGGTGTTCTTGAGTTTCTTGAAAGACTCCAACAAATAAAATGTATTATTATTAATATTATTATTTTTATTTGTAGAAGTAGTAGTAATTGTAGCATTTTCAGTCCATTTTTGGGTTCTGTGTAAACAACTGAACACATTTTTGAGAGAAGTGTTCAATTTGCTGAAAGTTTTAATGTCAATATATAGTTTTGGTTAGACTATAAGATCAATGTATAATTTTGGGGGGGATTTTTTTGTTTATATTCAGACTCTCTTTTCTGGTCACATTTGCAGTTCAACATTCAAAAATCACCAGATGTAGCCATCAAGAACTGCTGCACAATATGGCGTTGTTTACAAATTAAATTACCAACTATATAACTCAATTAAATTTTAACAGGGTGAACTGTTAAATCTACTTCATAGCAATAGTGAAGTCCTAAACTTTACATTTTATTTTATATTGGGTCCTGGAAAAACTTGTGCGTTTAACCTCTCTAATCTGGTGGATCAAGTCATATCACAGGATGAGCTGCCACTGGTCAAAGTTGAATTAAGCTGAACATTTCTTTGGAGCAGAATATGGCATCACACCACTTTGTCTTAAATCTTCAGTTTTGCAAACATTGCAATTCAAACTGGGACTGAAAAATTAGCCTAAAATAATATTTAAAAAAAAAATTTTTCTGTTAGCTAACATTAAAAATAAACTGGTTGTCCAATAAACACAAGACTAAAAGGACAACCTTCAACAAATTCACAAATAAATGGAGAAGGAATAGCTTAGAAAAAAAAGAAAACTGTATGTTGTTGTTTTTAGAATCCTTTCAAGACTGTTCTTGACCAGAGGGTACAAAGGGCTGTTTGTAATGGAACACCCCATAAAACTGAAAATGAAAATCAGCAGTCCTGCAGAACGAATTTGAAGGTTTATAATCTCTTTTTGATTTGCTTTGCTCATTTATAGGTTACATTACTTTTGTTTTTTTCCTTTGACAAAAACAATTCAGTCTTGATTATTTGAGCGAGGTATTATGCAAAGACAAATGGATCAAAAAATCTCTGTGGTGATGAAAAAAAGTATTTTGTTCTTCTCTCATGTGTTTAGACTGTGATCTCAAAGCCAGATTGAAGCAGTTCAGAAGTCTCCACTGGCATAATTAAAAGACATTCACATGAAATCTTTTTAATGCTTAACTGAAGCACCTCATGTTGAAAATCTGTCTCTTTGACTCAGGTCCAAGTATATGTGCAGTGCCTTTTCTAAGTCTCAGCTGCCGAACCACTGAAAAAAACATATTCAGAATAAATAGAAAATGTTAATAGTAAGGTCATGGCCTTTTTCTCCATGTACCCAATGCCTGTCATGCTTCTTTCCAATTTAATTGACCCCAGGTCAAGTTCCTTAAGAAAACACCCAATTAGCTTCAATGTTGTAGTTCCAATACTGAACCAGTACCATTGCTCTTGACTATACTTTCTTTAAGTGAAACTTCAATTGTGGCGATGTACTTTAGAGGCAGGCCAAGACTCAACCAGTCAGTGTGCAGATACACTTAGCTGAAATAGTTTAGGACTTTGGCATTACATATGAACATTGGTGTGCAGGCATATGCATACGAACCTCACAGGGTGAATAGGAAACTCTTAATCTGGAACTATAATTGTCACCATGGGGGGACGGTGTCACCACCACAAATAAGTTTAAAGTAATCAAATAGCTTATAATAGCTGTAGAGTAACTTAACAAGCTCAACCTTCTTTGAACACTAAACACTTTCCTAGCTACCCCTTTGCCTGTCTTTAGAATCAACGGCTGCTTTACATCGGGAATGAAATGAAGCTGCGTGGTGTAAATGAAAACACTCTCTGGCTCTTGATTTTCCACTTATCGTTTAATCTCTTTGAAGGTGTTATATCATGCGCATATGAACAATGTTAGCAGGTTCTTTTGCCTCATTGCTTGTCTCAGTGGGGCCATTATGCTAGGTTCATCATGGAATCACTTTGTCTAAAACACGTCAGAGTTTGTTTTTGAGGATAGTCAGTCACCGTAGAGCAATAGTTAATTTAATACAAGTAAATCACATCCTTTGTTGAGAAATACAGTTGTGTCTGATGAGAAAAGAATAATTGTTGAAACCCTCACCTGAGCTTTCATTAAGCTCTTCCTCAAAATAAAAAAATCATCTAAGTACAATTTGTATTTACTGGAACTCTGACATCGTCGCCTTGTTTTTGCATAATAATGAGTGAGCCTTTTACGTTTTCTCCCAGTCATTTTCGAGGTTGATGTAGCAACCCAAACCTTCTACAGATTATCTATTATATTATTATATAAAAACTGGCTAGTCTACTTCTTGATATTGATAATGTGTAAATTCCCATTCTTAATGGGAGATTAAAATCTTAACCAAGATTTGGGAGTATTATGGACTTGTCTATTGTTTCTGTGATGCAGTGGAGTTTCTCAGAAACTTTCCTTTCCCTTCACAGTAAGTGGAGTTTGATTTTGTTCTCATCTAACCACAGCGCTGTCACCACTCTCCTTGGAACCCTTCAGGTTTGGCAAACTTAAAATAGCCTTTACTTGTGCTTTCACACTTTGGAGGAATTCTGTGTTCCAATCCTTCACAACGTGTTTTTTTACCAGTTGTTTTCTTGGTTACCATCTAGACACAATTCATATTGTTTTCTTCTGATTGCACTACTGAACTTTAAATTTCAAAGGGTTCTTCTTTTTTTACATATATATGTTCTTAATTAATGAATAAAGTGATTTTAACAGCAGTAAATATTATATATATTTATCCTGTAAAATGTGTATTTAGTTTTGAGTAATGAGTGCTCTCTTAAACCTTTTAAAGTGAATGATTCAACTTGAAGCATGTCTTAAAATTATGGAATAAAGTTTTTAATTGTCTCCCTTCTGAGGGATAGCTTCATAAGTCTTTCTTTGGCGAATGTAGGACTCATTCACAACGTAAAAGACAACTCTTTTGTTGTCTCCTTAATGATATAGAGATATTGCAAAATGCTTTCTGCTTGTTGTTTCTAGCTCTGTCAGGAAACGCAAAACCGTCTGATTATCAGCTTTTCATTCTCATTATTTTCTAGGAATTAGCTAAGCTAATTTATTTCCCAGAGTTCGCTTGTCTGGTTATTCTCCTCCTGGGAGATCTGAGGGTGGTATAAGCTGGTTTTCTGAGTTTCGTGAGAGGTCAATAAAGTTTCTTGCAGTGCTAGTCTAGGAGCGACTGCTTTTACTTTATCAGGCTTGAAAGCTGCTCAACAACAACAAAAAAATTGGGCTTTTCCCCAATTTGACTTGTATATCACTGCTGTGTTGTCATCAGCTGAGTGGTCACAGGTGGTGAAGTTTGGCCTCACTCGACAGATGTGATCTCTTCACAAAGCTATCATGCCTGTTGTCTGGGGAGGAATCTTGGTATATTTATGTAACGTCTGCGGCTCCTCTTTCTCAACCAATCCACGATGAGCACAACAAGAGCCAAAGCAAACCCTCAGACTGCAAAGCTCTCAGTGTTTGTGATGTTACACACAGCATTCTAGATCCCTGCAGAGCTATATGTCACCATCATGCTTTTGCACTTGTAATCAATCACATCCCAAACTGGGTCTGAGTTCTGCTCTGTTCGTCTTTGCCTTCACTTGCGTGAAGGAATGTGAAGCTTTGGCCAGCTTCTTCAATAAACAAACATCAAAGCTAATCTGGCCTCTTTGTTCGAGAGCTCTTTGTTTTTTGTTCTTGCTACTCGGCTTCTGTTATTGTATAGATTCTGGAGGTGCGAAGGAAATGGAGATGTTGAGGTTCAGGTGGGGTTTGTTGTATGTGTTCAAACAGCTTCGATGAAATGTGATTTATTTGACCTTTTTTGAGACTTGATGGTGATTCTTGGTTTACAATTTTCAATGTTTTAAAGTTTTACTCTAAAATGTTTCATTCATTGCATTCATTCATTTTCCAGCCCATTTATTCCCTTTTTGGGTTCACGGGGGTCTGCCGGTGCCTATCTCAGTGCACATTGGGCGAGAGGCGGGGGTACACCCTTGACGTGTCGCCAGGCTATCGCAGACTCTATAATGAAGTGAAAATGTAGAAGGTGAATAGACTGCATATGCTTTTTTTGCATTGTTATTCATCTTTTGCTTTGGACAAAAAATTCTACATGCTACTCCTAGAACGTTCGATCTACAACAACATTTTGGCAAATTTCTGAGGATGCTGGGAATGCATTGGGTCAAATTCTTAGCTTTGGAAAATGCAACGGACATGCGAAAGGTATATATCACTCATAGTGAGAAGGGAACCTTTTAATGACATTAATGATTCCTCCAAACCGATCGTTTAACCTAGTAGATCAAAAGCTCAGCTCAGGAAAGTCATTGGTTAATGGGTAAAAATGATGTCACTCATAGTCATAAGGGGAAAATTTTTTTAAATATTTTTAAACACCATTTTTAAGTCACCTTTTGCTTTTACTGTGAACTGACAGGACAGAGAAATTCAGAGAGAGAAGGGCAAGTATGGGAAATGACATTGAGTTCTAGACTCAGACCTGGATCACGCTGCTCATCCACGCAGTATATGTTGAGATCAATAACCCCATACACCACTGGAGCTCTGGAGGCTTGCTCGCTAAGTCCTAAAGTGCTCACAATGCACCAGATTGCTTGAACATCCACTGCACGGCACACTGACTGAAATTCCGAAATAAAAATAATTTAAACGTATTCATATTTTCAGAGCTTAATAACTGAAGTGCTAGGCATTGTAGACTAATTATTCAACCAAAAAGAGGATGGAGTACATGATCTTACCTTACTGCTGCTGGCTGGGAAGGAGGAGGATGGTTAATAATCTGATTTAAACAGTCCCTGTTAATAACAGTCATTGCAGGCGAGGACAGCTTTGTCTTTAAACGCCTCTGCAGATGTAATTCACATGACAGCAGCGGGGTTGGGATGAATCCCAGTACATTTATCAGTCAAATACAAACTTCAAGGTGTCCAGCTAAAAGTAACACTAGGGAATAAACTAATGTTAATTTTATGTGTAAATGTTTGTCTAATTCGACTACCCAGAATGCATCAGTTGTGCATATCTTCAGCAGTACACCCCTATTGCAAAGATTTTTAGTTTAAGATAAGAAGGCACCCTGCTGAGGCAGTTTCATTGTTCTTTAAGAAAGAACCACGAACACTGGGGATTTTTTGATCATGTGGTTAGAAGTTACATAACACTGACATTAGTGTTATGCTGTGCAGGAGTAATGGATTGCTTTGCACTAGAACAGATTAACGTCATTCTTCATAGAGTGTTTAAGTTTGGAGCTAGAGGAATGTGCGTGTTGTTTGAAATTCCAGTCTGTCTGTATAATAGTGTTTCGTGCTGTGAAATTATTCCTTGAATAGATCTCTTTAAAACATGGAAGCCAACCACGGCGTTTTAAGTGATTCTCAGTTTTTTATTTTATTTATTTTTAATTTTAGATTAAATGGCCAATGATAAAATGACACATGATTAAATGGCCAGTGATAATTTCAGGGCTGTAATTATTTTAATAATTAATTATTGAAAAAATCAATCACTTCATCGTTTTTTTTTTAATTTTCATTAAAGATCTTTTTACCAAAATTCAAGTCAGTCACAGATACACATAAATACTGCAATAAACATTTAACTTTGTTTGTAGCAGGGTGACTATAAACTGACTGTTATCTTGGCCCTAGTCTTAAGCATGTTTCCTTCTGTTGTTAATGGCAGCATAACAATAGTAAAAACACCAAAGACAATTATTTGATGCTCTCCATTGTAGTGCGGTGTTCATGTATAATTCTCATTTCTCTACTTTTACGTCTGGGTTTCCCTTTCATTCCTCACCAGCTAGCAGCTAGCAGGCTCTCTCACATGGAGAACAAACACCACATTACCCTGATAATCCTTCAATTTCTACTACTTTACCACCATTTCTTCCTAAAGCAAACCTTCCCTTTTCCTACAACACTGGAAAATAAAAACTAGATAACTGTTAGTACAATATAATCCTTTAATATTTCATTTGTATGTAAATCACAAACGTTGTCTTGAGGCTGCTCCTCTTTCCATGCTGCTCTCTAATGAGATGCTTTGCTAACATTATCTCTGTCTTACACTGTATGTACTGTACAGTCACCAACACACAGCACTACACTGCACAGTTTTCTGCTTTTGTATAACCGCTTGGATAGGTATTAATATGAGTAGTTTGTACTGACAGTAAGTGATGTGTTCAATAGATTTATTAACAATGTTGCTAATACATTTTTAGGGATGCACAATATGTTTATACCGATACCGATAATCAATATCTTTCAGCTTCTAAAGGCCAATACTGTTGACGCAAACCGATAACACAGTTAATCTCTAAGATCGTGACATCAATACTTTTAACAAAAGAAAAAGACTTTTCACTCTGTAGATAAAAATGTTATGCGCGTTGTCCCTTAAAACAACGTGCACCATGGGTTCAAATGTCTGATGAATCAGTGTACCTCTGTGAACTGGGATTCTCCGGGAAATGTAGCTCCGCTCGGTATAGTTTAAAGTCTGTGTTGAGCCACTGCGCAGTGAGGCTCATCTTATAGCCATCTTTTCACTTATTACATCGTCAAAGCCTTAGCCTGTGGGGCATGCCTGGCAAACTATTTAGTTATGTCAAGAGCCTCACAGATATTTGCGAGACCCTAGCAGTGCCCTTTTTAATGTTTTTTTAGTAGCCTGGTTGTCCTCATACACGTTCAACACTCTATTGAAGCAATGGTTGTGCTTGAGGTGACTTGTCAGTTTCAGCGTTTCCCCTACCATTATATTGGTAGGGGAACGGCACCCCCCGTTATATTGGTAGGCCAACAGCACCCCCCGCCCCCCTTGAAGATCAAGTTAATTTTATTTTATTTTCGTCGAATAACAACAGAAGTAATTTATATATAACAGGTCTTTGCTTTTTTCTTTTATTAAACTAAATAGCATTACGTTATTTATACGATGGCATGTAATTTCTGTCTCAATGTTTGCGCGTTTACAATTGTCCTCCGTATCGCGCACGGCTGAGTTCCGCCCCGATGCGCGCACACACACACACACCCTTTAGCGGACAGACACAGCGCGTCGGAGAATATGTCGCAGCAGGCAAAAATATCTGCGTTTTTTAAACGCTCCCAAGGTGGTGACGATGACAGCATGTGTTCTGCTGAGAGCAGCAGCCGGTGTAGCTTTCCTACTCCGAATCAAAGTACAGAAAAGAGCCCAAGTGCTGCATGTCCTGCCCCTGACAAGCAGCAAAAGTCTAGCCACCACAGAACGACAGGTTTTGACCCAGCTTGGCTGTCAGAGGCGAAATACTCCCCCTGGCTGTACAAGACTGATCTTGGTAAGTAAATACACACAAGCATGAATGAACGAATTGATAAATAAATTGCTTAATTAATAGCTAGCTAGTTAGTTATACAATGGCATTTCCTGCTTTAACCCTTCTGTTGTGTTCGGGTCAAAATTGACCCGTTTTCAAGTTTGACTCTGTAAAAAGTACACTTTCCTTTTTTATCCTGGAATGAGGCTTCATCTAATCCTCAGACACACATATTTAAATGCAGCAAAAGCAATTTTCACAATTTTAGTAAATTCTAAACGGCTCAAAAAAAAAAAGTTACATCTGTGGTGTTACGGGTCCAAAATGACCCGGTAGAGAATTCTGGCTTTTGTAAGAATCACTTAAAAGCTACGGGTTTTCTAAATGATCAATTATGGTCCAATATGCACAGTTATGGCCCACATCATCATACACAAACACGCACGCACACACACACACACATGCACACACACACACCCACGCACACAGGCCTCTTTCACATGCATAGGTACAGACATGTACACACACACACACACACACCACCCCCCAAGTGAACTCAAACTTTACATTGTTCATAAACACTGGCACATACAAAGAGGGTTTGGGATATTATCAGTTGAATTCTGTAGGAGCATCTGTTAACATGAGAAAAAGATATTCTGATCATGAGGCACTAAATCATATCTTTGCCAATGATGGTGATCCTGAGAATAGAGGGGAAAGTGAAGCTGAGGAGGATGTGTCTGAGGATGAGGTTCTGTATGACTCTGAACAAGACCAAACATATGAAGAGGACCCAAATGTCACAGATGATCAAAGACAGGTTTTCAAGTCAAGAAAAGGTGACAATTCATGTTTATCAAGCCCTCTTCAAACCCATTCCAGGGCACCGACAGAGAACATCCTCAGAATGACTCCAGGGCCTACTAGATACGCTGTGTCACACGCCCAAGATATCAAGTCAACGTTTGAACTGTTCTTTCCACAATCTATTCAGAAAATCCTACTTGAGATGACCAACATGGAAGGGAGAATTTGGTGATAGCTGGACAGAGATGGACAAAACACAGCTCGATGTCTACATGGGACTGTTGCTTCTTGCGGGGGTATACAGATCCTGTAATGAAGCTACGGCCAGTTTATGGGATGGTGAATCAGGGACGTCCTATTTTTCATGCCACAATGTCGTTTCAAGCCTTTCATGTGTTATCAAGAGTACTACGTTTTGACAACAGGGAAACAAGAGTTGCTCGTCGTGAGAATGACGAGCTTGCTCCCATTAGGGAGGTTTGGGACAAATGGGTGGAAAATTGACCCTTTGTATACAATCCTGGGCCAGAGGTGGACAGTGGATGAATGGCTAGTCCCATTCAGAGGCCACTGTTCCTTCAGGCAGTACATGCCAAGCAAGCCTGGACAATAAGGTACCAAAAAATGGGCAGCATGGGATGCAAAAACTGCCTATGCATGGAATATGCAAATATACTGGAAACCTGAGAGTGGAGTGTCAGAGAAGTTTATCGATGTTCTTTTTATGGTTAAATTGTTTGGTTAATTGGTATGGCTAAATAGAAATTTGTTTTATGACAAAAAAAATTGACGTGTTGTCTTTATCCTACCATTTATCTATGCGGGTCCGTTTTGACCCGAAACACCAAAGATGTTACTATTGTTGATAATTTAAAATAATAATAAAAAAATAAAAGAAAATTTTGGTAGGTGTACTCTAATATTAGTTTTTAACAGATTTACAGTTAATTTATACTCATTCTATAAGAAAAAAATATATATTTAGTGAATTTAAACAGTTTTTGCAATCAAAAAAGAGTGGTATATTTTAAAATACTGTGTCTGTGGAACCAACTAAAAACAATTCACACACTGGTGCCATTTATATGAATACATACTAAGCCAGCAATTAGCTGAAAAACAAAATTTGAAGAAAACTGGTGATTTTAAGCATTTTCAAATCACGGGTCCAAATGGACCCGCTAACACCACAGGTGTAAACAGGTTTCTAACACAACACAAGGGTTAAACTATCACTATGTTAAGTTGATTTTTACTGTTGTTACTATCAGTTATCACTTTTAAAGCCTAACAGTTAATGTATTTACAGGTCAAAACAGACATTCGCAATAGGCTGCAAGGGGACCATCTTGCAGCCTGCATGCGGATCTCAATAAATGGGCCAGAAGTTTCAGACTATCCATACCAAGATGCTCTGGAAATGTTCTTTCAGAAGCCCAGAAAGATGCACTGCAGTGACAAAAGCTGCACACTTTGTGAATAATTAACATATTAAAATAAATCTGATGTTTAGTGTTTAGTTCAGTGTACAGTTGTTTAGTTATTGAACAGTAATTGTTCAGACATTATAATATATTGGTATACTGCAATTAAAAGAAACATATAAACACTATGAAGTGTTTGTGTGAGTGTTTTGCTGCACCACCCATAACACCACAACCCCCCCCCCCCTCCCAAGGCCATGATCCTAGGGGAAACACTGAGTTTAGAGAAGTTGCACACCGCTGATGCCATTTTGAGTGTGATGTCACTTGAACACAGAATCAATTAACGTTTCAGTCTAGTGGTGTGAGGCCGAGCTGACAAAAATACTTATCAAAACAAGATGCCATGATATTGCACTTTTTCGGAATGACGTCATAACTTCCATTTATCTGCCCGATAATAATTGGCCCCTATAGTTACCATGCACCCCTACCAATTTTGTGTGATGATTTTTTTGTAATTGATTAAATACAGATGCGATTGTCATGATTCACTCAATAGCTTCCAAACCTTAGAATGTCCTGGTTCTGGTAAAAAAGATGATTTAACATGTTTGTGAAAAGCAGTAAGAGTAATTCTTTATATCCCCAAAAATATGTGAGATGGGTGTTGTGTAGCTGATGATATTGGAAGCATAAAGCGCAAAATCGTTGTTACTCACTGTCCAAAGCAACCAATTGTTTCTCAAGGACTGACATAAGGCAGGGTCTCTGTGACCGCTTTGATAGCTCATGAAACCTGAATAGTCCCAGCGCTGAGCTCCTCTGAATACACCCGCGTTCCACAGCCAAGAATCCCAGCTCTGAAAGCCAAGAAACCTGTGAGCGCTTTAGAAAGAAGCTGAGCTTGAATGCCATTGGCTGTGGGAATGGATGGCTCTCTCTCTGAGATAAAGCCAATCAAAGAAGGGGCAAACAGATGGTATTCTCTTCTCGGTTTTACTGGCTTGACTGCTGCTGCCAAGACATCTCTACCTCATTGTTCAGCCTCCACTGACACAATGAAGTACTGTTCAGCTTGATGTGCTGTTAAAAAGTGGTAAAGCCAAGGCAGATAACCAAACAAGGAACTCATGGGGCTCAATGAAGCATGTGGATGTTTGGCATCAGTGCTGTTGTGGTGCTTGACATGTATTTAGAAGGGTTGGTCAAGGTGACCCGAAAGCTCATTTAGGAAGTGTTGAAAGCTTTCTGCTCTGTCAACCCGGGAGTAAATGTCCACAGCTTAGAGCAGGATGCTACTAGGTTGGCTTATATTTAGCAAAGGTGGCAAAACCATTGTGCAGTGGTTTTTGGCGAATGTTGTGCACAAAATGAATACTTTCGTTGAAGGCTAATGAGAATTTGTTCACATTCTGCAGTTAAAAATGTCATGTTTTCTGTTACAAGCGACGCTGTCGTATTAACTTGATTGTGCCATGTCCCATGTGTCTTTGTCCAGAATAACATCAAAAAAGTTTGTGCTACTACTAGATGTATATAGCTAATTTCTCAGGATTACAAAAAACTTCACTTTGCATGTTACACCATGCATATACTGCCACATGTCAGTTTTTCCTCCAAAACTTTGGAGCTCTCTATTTGCAGGCCTGCCCCTCTTGAAATTATGTGCTGCCCATGTTTTAAAACTAAAATAATGTAGATGAAAGTCATGGTAAACCTTAAAAGCAATGATTTATTTACATTATAATTTGAAAGAGAGAGAGAGCCATAAAGCTTATAGTTTACTAAATTAACATAATGTTCCTAACTGTGTAGTGTTGAACCAATCCAGATACAATGTTGGCTGTAGTCACTCCCTTCTTCTTCAGCATACTTCATTTAGGCTGTTTTTTTACAGGTTTTTTTCTTTCAGTAAAAGTATTTTATTTTGTCAAGGTACAGATTTACTCATGGTAAAAAAAAAAAAAAAAAGCTAGCCAAAAAGTTTTGATGTATCGCGCGAGACCTTATTATGCAGTCCCTGATAAAAGTCTTGTCGCTTGTGTGCAAATTAACCTGAAGTGAAAAAATATTACTTATTACATTTTTTTTTTTTTTTTTACAAAAAATGGCTCATCATATCAGCTTTTCCTGTAAACAATAACAGATCAGTTGGGTTTCTGGTGTGTATAGAGCAGGGGTCACCAACCTTTTTGAAACTGAGAGCTACTTCCTGGGTTCTGATTAATGCAAAGGGCTACCACTTTGATACCCTCTTCTGAATTTATTAAGAATTAAGGATATTCATCTCTGCAAAGACACTGATCATGTGAATTATTTCTCACACTGAATATGAATTAAATTAATTAACAAGGTAGTAAACAAATAAATATTTCATTTCTCGTTTTCGCTGCGCTGCTTTATTGTTACGTCGTAGCACGTCATTCTGACCTTTCAACT
This sequence comes from Danionella cerebrum, assembly GCA_007224835.1. Lineage (NCBI taxonomy): Eukaryota > Metazoa > Chordata > Actinopteri > Cypriniformes > Danionidae > Danionella > Danionella cerebrum. The sequence goes on from SRMA01025617.1 coordinate 592,437, forward strand.
CTCCCCGGTCGTAGTTCATATATATATATATATATATATATATATATATATTTTTTATTTCTAAATTATCACATTAAGCTTACGTGCAAGTGCCATTTAAACAAGAATAGCAGTCATATTAAATTAGATTCTGCTCACTGAAAAGTGGCGCTATTTGAGCTATTTTTAGAACAGGCGGCGGGTGACTCATGTGGTCTTCACAGGCGACAAGATGCCTGCGGGCAACGGGTTGGAGACCCCTGGTATAGAGTAACCCAGTGCAGTAGATCTTTACATCAACTGCAACTAGACCTCTGCAATCATGTCTAAGATTCACCCTGAATGTTGATTATCAAGAGGCTGAAGACCAGATCCACTGCTGATGAGGAAACCTTCAATGTGTCCTAGCGGCAAGTGCAGAGGCTAAAAGACTGGAGAGACAGGGGAAGTTTTTGACAAGCCCATGTCAGGCAGAATCTGCAAGACCACCACTCGAGAGGACCTTTTATTGGCACAAAATCCAAGGCCACGAGACCCGGTCACTTGAAACCCCTATGTAAACCAGAACAGAAATGGCCTGCCCAGAAGCCAGTACTAAACCAAAATCTTGTCAATTGACAAAAACTGTGGAATTTTTCAAGGCCTAAAGCCTAATAAAAGGTTGTATGCTCGAAAAGTTGAATCTTCTGTTGAATTATACCACAATTACCTCAAATATTGCAGGAGACCAACTGGAGCCCACACAGATCTGAGATTCACTCAGAAAACAGTGAAGTTGGGTTGCAGAAAAATCATGGTCTGGGGATACATCTAGTTTGGTGTGTGCGAGAGATCTGCAAGGTGGACTATTTACACAAGTTTCAGCAAAACTTAGCAAAACTTTAATTAACTGTATCCAGGAAATAGAAGCTAATTTTAGTTTAGGAAATTCCCTAAATTATCAGTGATTCACAATTCAATTAAAATTGGTATATGATGTGTGCTGCATTTACCCATTTAGATGCATCGGCATGTGAGAAACTCAGACACATTTTTGTGTTGGTTGTTTGGTTGGTTGGTTTTATGCTCTTTTTCTTTGTCCCGTTTCCATTGGTTCATTTGCACAGAAAGTTTCCAGTCTCATGTGATTGTGTAGTTCTTCCCGTTCACATTCTTAAAACTGGTTTATTTTTATCTCCTTTGCCCTTTTTAAAAGTATTTCTTTGTTCAGCTCATGCAAAATTATCACCTTTTGGGTGTTGATTAGCAGGGCTATTCTGTAAGAACCCAGCATGAACAGAAAGGGAGTCTTTTCGCAAGAAACCATGAACTCCCTCAGTTTCCTATTAAATTATAGGGTTATTTGTTCTTTCCTCCTGTTGCTATTTGTGCTCTCACACATCGGTCACCTTTGTAGCATGAGTCAGCAGTTCTTAAAACCTGCTGAGTGACAGCCTCATTACACACAACAAGAGAACAGAACAGAGAGGGAATGGGAAAAAAATTCCAAATAAGGAAGAGAGGAAGGGAGAGTAAGCTAAAGAATGTGGAGGACAGGAGGAGGGGGGCTGAATGAGTCACTGCGAGTTTGCCCTCTGCCCTCTCTGGACACTGAGTGTGACTGAAGCGTGCACTTTTTTGAGGAAGAACCTGCTGCTGTGCTCAATGAGAAGTTAACTACTGGCCAGTACAGAAACTAGAGGAGCAGGGTTATGTAAAGTAGAATAACAGAGCTTTCACAATAATGTGGTTACAGTTGATTTGAAGCCTTAAGTGTTTACTGGGTATTTTTGGCTTTGATTCTCAATAATTGAACCCCTGCTGTTTGCACTTTGTCACATTGGAGCTGTCTTGTTGCCGACACTATAAAATATCCCTAGCTCCTGTTTTCTATTTGTGTAATTGATGCAGTGTTTAGTCGACTTAACTTAGTCAAGACCAGTGCTCTGCTTGTTGGGACTGAACTTGTAGCTCTCTAGTCAAACATAAAGGAGAATAAACAATGAAGTGGGTAATGGAAATGCACTTGGGATGTGTTTACCTCAACATCAGTGAGATAACCGATGTCATCTCCTCACAATGGTGGTTTGACACCAAATGCCCCCTTTGTTTCCCTAAGGAGCTTCAAGTAACCATGCACTTCTTTGCTCACTTTACTTGATAACATCTACACCAGAGGTGCTCACACTTTTTCAGCTTGCGAGCTACTTTTAAAATGACCAAGTCAAAGTAATCTACCCGCTACAAAAATGTAAAACATCAATCAACAAACAATTATTTTCAACTTTATTGAGAATTGACAAAACACACATAATAATTAATTATTTAAATTTTTTGTAATAACGTGAGTTTAATTTGATGACTTGCACTGAATTGAATCATTAGAACAGTTGTGTATGACCTGAATTTGGTGGTAATAGAGTGATTTTTATGGGAGCAATTGAGCTTTGATCCAAATAACTAAGAATAAAAATGATGCTCTAATAAATATTTCAATATTTATTGAAACTGAGTCGTGCAGTACAATATGCAGATTGAGGAGTGGCGTGTTGCTTGATTTTGGTTGTAATAGAACAATTTAGAATGAAGCATATTCTGGGTAAAACATATTTTGGATCTGGTAATTTGCAGACGGTCCCTAAGCGATTCCATGTCAGCGGGTTGCTAATAGACGGTAATGTGTTTCTGTGAATGCCGAGGGAAACTTGTTTTGATAAAAACGTTTTGTAGTTTGTCCGCTTGTAGTTGTGGAAGTGCACAGCTAGCATTCTGTAAGTTTAGGGTTGTATATGTTGGGCACTTGGAATGGGTTCGTTTGCTGATTCTTATCCTCGATTACAAACAAAGAAAATTTATATAATGCATTGTGAGGCCAGCTCAGGCACTTGATAGGTCACTGTAGAGTTAAGTGTTGAATGCCCTAGTTTTCCTCAGAGCACTGTTGGTTTCCTCATCCATGTAATGTGCATCTCCAAAATGTGACGAATACAGCGAACACCAAACAGCCATTAGGCGAGAGAAAGCTGAGGCATGTAATTAGCCAATGCTTCATATGACTGGAAAATTACAGAGTGGAGCCGTTGATCAGCAAATTTCATGCATTTCACAATATTTTGCTCTATTTATTTCTGTGGGTTCAAAGCAGTTTTCATGACTCCAGTCTCTGAAAGGATACAAAGAATGCAAGACGTCCAACATTGCAGACAGTACACTCATTAGATTAAACCTGTATGTTTTTAACTTTGTCACAGGCACTGTTCTCAAGCTTTTGCTTGTTGCATTACGGGCTGGTCATTACTCACAGTCAACACATCTGACTGAACTATGTCTATTGATATTTTAATCTAAATGATAACATAATAACTACTGACATTTCTATTTAGTGTTCCTGTGACGTAATTGAAAATAACTTTTTAAAAATGAATAGTCAGTAAAAAAAAAATGTTTTAAAGATGGTGCAGTTGCCTTTGCAGCCCATCAGATGTTCTGCCACGGGCCCCTGCGACCCACAGGTTGAGAATTGCTACTTTAGACTAAAGTGGACCTTTTCTTTTGGGATTCCCTGTGTGAAACATATCAGAAACTGAGAATCTTCCACTGTGAGTGACCTCGAACATAATTCTTTCATTAATAAATTGTGCTGTGAGGCAGTGGCAGTCCATGTTTGTGGGGAAAGTTATTGTGGTTGCACCATCTACTCATACGTCTGAAATGCACTTTTCAGCAAAGTATTTTGTCCCAGAAACGGTGTAATGGTGCGAATCCAAGCGAGACATGGGACACAGTCATTTTCAGAACAATAAAGTACTGTCAGATCGATATAGCCATCTTTAGTCACACCTGTCTCATGTGATCAGTTTGTCTGATCAGGGACTTCTGATCACTTCTCTCATTCCAAATATCGGCCAATTATAATAGGGGGCGATCGATCTGGACACCCCTTAGGAGCTGTGAAAAAAGGTAATACTATATTCAATGTTATTTTTTCTCAGGGAATGAGCACTATGGCATGACCCTGGCTCCGACCCTCAGCTGGATCATAGAGTCTGTGTTTGTCAGCACTAATTTTGCATTTCAGATTATACATGAAACCACCTACAACACCAGAGAGACAGCACTTCGGATATAACATGACTAACAGAGACATGTGCTGGAAAACATAGCTCCCAGCAAATTAATGCATTTCAGTGAAATTTTAATATTTAAGTTACATGCAGTAGTGACAATAGGGTGTGTTATGAGTCTGACAGAGAGAGCTAATGCAGTAGCAGGAGGGACCAGCACTAAAAGTATACTTTTTTATTTCGTCTGGACCAAGTAATCAAAACGATCCGTAGAACAAGTGTGAACACACTCAAAGCCATGGACCTGTATATTTAAGAATATAATGCTTAAAAAAAGTGTTTGAAAGGCATGTGAGTTAAAAGTTTGCCGTCTTTTCAACAACTCAAATAGGCGAGCAGATCCATCCTCTTTCAGGGGGATGAAGAACTGTGGTTCAATGCCATCACAAACATCATCCTTCATTTGTTTTTTTTGTTTTTTATTGGTGATGTATTCAAAACAAATCTCAAATTTTTAAGCAGCTGAAAAGCTGCAGATCTCCACATTCATTTCTGAAACATAAAGTTTTTGTTGTAATCAGGAAAGTTTCAGTGGTTTACAAGAAGTTTGATGTTTTAGTAAGAAGGCTTTCCATTTTAGGAATGGCTGTCAAAACTGTGGACACTCTCCAAGCTCCCACTATTCGTCATCCATGTGGAGCAGTGTGGTTACAGCAACCAACAGTGAAAACAGCTAGTAAGCATTTTCTGACCTGGCGCACACCAGTCTGTGGATTGCCCCCACTTTGCCATTCTATCATTTCTTGGATTATTTTTATGTCTGACAGAAGGAGTCAGTTGTATCATGTGTGTTGGGAACGTGGGGATGGACAGTGCTTGCTCTTGCCTGTGGTTCTGCCACACACTCAGGTTTGTGCCTGTGTGGGAAATTGTAAGGCTTTGGAGGCTACTTATTATTAAATTGATGAGTGTGAGAATCTCAGTGGAGGGGTTCCTCTAGAATAGTTTACAATGCTGATTTTCTTTTTAAAAAAGAAAAAAAGAAAAAAGTTGGACATTGTCTTTTGGGTAGCTTTCAGACTGTGGTGCCTGGGAACAGATTAGTTTTTGTGCAAAGACAAATCTGGATTTGGATGGGAAAGCCACCATGATCAAAAAACTAGCAGCTGGACAGAGCTTTGGGCAGGATGTCTGTTCCTCAGGTTTAGCTGGGTTCAGTCTGCAAAATTGTTAGAGCAGTCGTGTCACAGGTCTATAAGATTGTCTGAGGCAGCATCAAGTCGTGGCTGATTTCACTGCACAATAGATCGGTGGATGATGGGGGATTTCACACTCCATAACTTTAGACAGAATTGCAGAAAACTTTGTCCACGTTTCTAAACTATGTCTCAGAGCCAAACTCTCGCAAGAAATTATTTGAAAACATTGCAAGGTCACATGTTCCAGATTGAGGCGCAAGACAGCGATTATTATGATCAGTGTGAGCACACCCATGTCTTGTGTGGATGTTGAAGCCTGGGTTTTTTTGCGTTCAGGGGTGGAGTTTGTTATTGTTGTCACATTCTGTCACTCATTTGTTTACAAACTGGAAGTGTAATTGCGGCCGCCACAAGGACTATTTTGCTGTTTCTTCCACTATAGTAAACTATTTGGTCACCGAACAGAGGCACTTGTGTCTTTGCACATGCAGTGCTCAATAATTATTTAAAAAACGTCTGGAATCGACTGCCATCTGTTGGTTTGTTAGTCATTGCAGCATTTCAGTGTTTTTTTAAGGTGTGCGTGTTGATGCATTTCTTTTTTTTTTTTAAACGGGCATGCGTGGACTAGGCCTGAACCATAAGGAATAGTTCAATGGTCACAAAAGGTTCTTTCTGTGCCTGATCTGCAAGCTTTTACATTCTATTTCAAAATGTTTTAATGGTCCTTTATTGTAAGTATATTACACTTTATTGTAATTCGTACACTTGATTGAAGTGCTCAGTTCTTGATTGAAAGTGTCATCTTTAAGATTGCAACAACATTATTAGGGCTCGAGCACCGAAGGAGCTCGGGCCCAACGGGCTCGAGCACCGTAGGTGCAAGAACCCTATTGTTTCTGTTAGGATTATTATTATTATTATTCTTATTATTATTATTATTATTATTTTTTTTCTTCTAACGTGTTTTTGCGGGCACTTTTGAGGGCCTAAACATGCGTAAAAAGTCACCAAATTTTGCACACACATCAGAACCGGTGAAAATTTACGTCTAATTGTGTTTCGAAAAGCGGGTGTGGTAAAATGACTCTA
>SRMA01025617.1:598759-672410 GCA_007224835.1 Danionella cerebrum
AGGTGTGCTTTACTATTATTTATGGGTAATAATTGTTGGTTTACCACTCGTTTTAGTTCATCAAAAATAATATCCCAGGGAAATACAGTTATGAAACTAGATATTTGAAGGGTGATAATCTAACAATTCTTGGATAATCTGGCAACATTTCAAAATGTAAGAAACAAATAAAGATAATTTTAGTATCAGCATAAGATAATGAATGCGGTGAGAAAGAAACACTTTGGTGTATGTTTTCATTTTAATTCTATTTTTGACTCTTAAAGCTGTAAAAATGAACTTTACCCAATCATCAGTTATTGCGCCACCAAGTGATCACAGGTGGAACAGCATTTAAAACTAAGGATCAGTCGTAGAGCGCATTGTAACGATTTGGCCACTGAGAGGCGATGGCGACGTAGGTGCTCGAGCCCTTGATCGCTGCTTGCAGCTTTAATTGTGCATTTGTTTCACTTCCATAGTTCTCTACTTAGACCCATGCATTTGTCTTTCTCCCCTCATCTGAGGATGAGTGCATCTGACATACTCACTCTCCACCTAGCTTGGGTGTCATAGATCATCCTAATGAAGCAGACTGGCCAGAGAAGCGGTACTTGATGAATTCATGAAGTCATTAATGGCAGAAGGGACAAGCGACTCCGGCTGCCATTCATCTGCTACGTAACTGGCTGAGAACAGTGGCAGACGAACACAGCAGAAACACTCAGTTTTTGACAGTAAATCAGAACCAAGCTATTGTTGAGATTTTAAATGAATAAGGTGGGTTTCTTTTAATCGAGTGCTTGGAGAATTGATTAATTTTTCTTATGGATGGTAATATTTGAGTTCAATCAGATTGTCAAGCTGTTTTCATCCCTCTAAGCACGTGATGGGGTACCTTTCGAGGCAGATATTTTATCTTGAAAAGGTATTAAGATGATAGATGGTGGGTTACTTTTTGCTCACGTCGAAGCAAAACTTTCCAGCCACAGAGGCATTCCTATTAAAGCTTAACACAGATGGAGCACTAGGCCTCTCTCTCTCTCTTAAAACACATGATCTAACAGGATCTAACCTGTTGACTGAAGTGAATAAATACATGCTTAGGTTTGCTTAAAATCAAACCTAAGCATGCTTAGGATACATGCTTAGGATGTTAAGATGTTTCTCATCTGGTCTGTAAACAGGAAGAGAGAGGATTAAGACTCTTGTTTATTCCTTGGCCACCATTTGTTCCCATTTGCCCAGTGCAGATTAAACAGTTGATAGGATGTTATAAGCAATTTTTGTACATTTGATTAAAAGAAATAAATTGGGGGCCGTTTGAAGCATTTGGAAAACTGGAATTTATGGAGATTTTTGAAAATGTTGTAAAAATGACATTAGGACCAAGTATGGAGTGACCGATACAAGGAATTTGTTCTCTGCATTTAACCCATCCCGCAGTGGGCGGCCATAGCAGCGGCGCCCGGTAAGCTGTGGGGAACTGGTGACTTGCTCAAGGCCTCCACAGTAATGGTTGACAAGGAGGGAGAGAGTTTCAACACTCGTCCCACCTTCATCTCCCAGTGGAGTTGGGCGACCTTGTGATCTCCAGTCAATCACCTTATCCACTAGGCCACGACTGCCACTAGTGCCTTTAATGTTTATCTCTCAGGTGCATTCCTTAGATCAGGGTTGCCAAATTCAATTCCTAATCCACAACCAGCCATGCAGCTTCACCCTGAACTGATCACACCTGGTTCAGCTAACTATATCGTTCAGGCTTGTTTGGAAGTAGCAGGTCAGTGTGTGCTGATGCGTGGTTGAAAGTGACCTGCGTAGGGCTCCAGAAATGATGATAATAATTTAAAATGATCTCTGAATGCTAGTGGGTCACAGCGTATAAACAGTAAAATTGCACATAAGAGCAAAGCAGACTTGCACACAATGCTGACTTGAACATGAAGAAACTAAGGCAAAAATTATGGACAACCTGCCTATTGCTGCTTTTCCACCAACCTGTTTTCTAACGGCGCGTCACAGGGCTTCTACACTGTAGTACTTTTGCTCATAATGATTTCAAAGAGCATCTAAAAACGGGCCACGGTGATGCTTCTCTCTAGTAGGAATGATTAGTGTGACACACTATCCTGTTGATCTCTGATTGGACACACTTCAGATTCTTCCTAGAAGAAGTAGAGTACGCTCGAAGTTGTCGCTCAGGGGTTTGCAACCTCGACTCCAGAGTGACATGGAGGTGGTTCTCTGAGGTGGTTCCCATAGAGAGGGCGAGACAGCTTAACAAAAAGCATAAATGCCAGGGAGACGTATTCTGACCAAAACAACCTAAACAGCTCGTTCTGTTGATTGACTTTTATTACTGAAGCGGAAAAGGCTACAACTTTAGAATTTGCAGTGTTTGTCAAGTAGGTATTCTATTAGTTAATGTAGAACTGTGTTGTTAATTCAAAGTAAACTGAACTAAGCAACAGGTAGACATTTTTTTCGGTGGAAATTGGTCCAAATGACCTTTTTGAAGATATTGCATTTTACTTACTTAAAATTAAAGTGAACAGTTTGTTGCATGGCTCTTCTTCTGGTTTATTAATATTATATTGTATGCAAGTGTGGCATTTCTAAGCTGCCATACATGTACATGTATCTAGGTCTGCAATTAAAAGGCTACCCACCCATCAAATACTTGCACCACAGAGTGCATGAAAAGAAAAACCTAAAGCATTCATGAGGCTAGTGGTAGCTGTTAATGTTCAAAAGGAACTGTGCCAAAGGGATGAGTGTATAAAGATATAAAGTGCTGCACCAACACATCACCCTTCAGAAATGTGTTTATAGTCTTTTAATGGCATACTGATGTTTAGCCCTGATGTTTATAAGCGGTGCTAATTGACATAAATGATTGTCATGAGGCTGGAGAATGTTCGAGTGCAGAAGTGACCTCAGCAGACACTGCAGAAACATTTTCACTCATCTATAAGTTAGACGAAAGTATGTCTGTATGTCTTTTTTTTTGGAAGTATTAATCTGTGTCAGCCATTGGCAATGCAACAGATTTGGTTCGTCCCCACGACGTGTTGGTTATAGAGATAGGCCCGAAAGGTTGTTAATTAAACAATTCTATTTGAGACTTTAGAGTTTTGTAGTGTTTTTCAGTTTTTTTTTTTGTCAGGAAACAGTATAAACTGGTTTCCATATTATCTGAAACAGACGAGTGTGCTTGTTGTGATTATTATCTGCATTCTTCAAATATTTATCCAAATGCTCCAGTATTAAACATGTTCAAATTTGTGTTCCCATTGTGCACAGCAGTTCCAACTTGCGCAGTAATTGACCAAGGCAATCGCCTAGGGGGCCAGCAGCTGCAGGGAGTGCAAAGGCAATCACTGAATTAAATATATTTAGTGAGTGTTTAAAGTTAGTTTTTAATTTGATTTTTCACTTTTATGTATTTCTCCTTATTCTCAATTTGATTTGGTATTTTTTTTGACATCTTGCTCTCTGACATGACAGATTACGGATTAATGTCTGTTCTTGGTGACATCTGTTGCACCCCTGCTACACGTGTAGGTTTCGATATCCCATTAGATTTACCTACACTCAGTAACATTGAACCTTTTGCCATGAAACTGTAATAGACCTAGACTTACATGAAATGAAAAAATCAACTGTTTTAAAGGAAGATGGTAATGGTGTTTGTGCAAATTCAAACAACCGACCTTCAGTGTCACCAGTCACTTCTATATTATTGATAAAATAACTGTACGCATTGTATTTTGTGTTTGATTTAAATTAATTTTAAACAAAATAATAATCAGACAAAAATTTATTATTATTACTATTATTATCAAAGTTATAGTTTGTGTTGAAATTTTTTTGGTTGTATGCAGATTGAATTTATTTAGGGGTAAAAAAAAATTTATTTAAGTTGTAAATAGTTTTTTTGTGATTTTTTTTTTTTTTTTTTTTTTTTTTTTTTTTTGCCATATTGCACAGCTTTAGTTTTATAGAAATATTCTCAAGGAAGCTCACTGCTCTTTGTTACGCTTGTTTACAAAGTGTATCGTAGCACCTAGACAATACATCACAGCACTCTCACTCACTTTCACCATCATTTAATTAGAAATGAGTTGAACGTTACATTGAGGCTTATTACTTTTTAGAGTGTAATAAGTTGATCGGGTTTGAGGTAATAAGTGAAAATATGCAAATGAATAGAATATAGATAATTTGATAAGTAAGGAATATAAAAACAAATGTACATGTATGGCCTGGGATTCCCAGCTCTCTGCAGTAATTAGTACAACATTAAATATGCATTTCCTTTTGTATGCTTTGTATGATTGCATTTTCTAGATATAATTGTTGCCCAAAAGGCACCAAATCACAATCAAGCCTTGAGCCCCAAATTGGCTTGGGTCCGCACTGATGCACAAGGGCTTCAGCTTGGCAAAAATCCCAGTCAAACCAAAGAAGCTGATCCTGCTTGTCTCTCCTTGGTCCCATGTGATATTTGCAATTGATGCAGACATTTCAACCAATACAATAAAATAATTGTAAATGTGTCGCAAATTTCCTTCCAGAGCCTGGATGAACTTGATGATGATGAAGGAGAGGAGAAAGAGAAGATGGAAGAAAATCTAACACAGCACAACACCGTTCAGAACGAGGCGATGACCTCTGACCCCGGGGCACCATACTCGACACAGGTGCGTGTGTGTGTGTGCGTGTGTGTGTGTGGGTGTGTGTGTGCGTGTGTGTGTGTTTTCTGAGTGATGTCTGTGTAGAGGCATCAAATGCAATGCAGTCAGACAAATCTAGAGCACAATGCATCATCCACCTCACTTGGTCTTAGAGTTCAAAACAAGATTCGGATTGTAAATTAACTCAAGGAACACTAGTAGTTGTGTAATGGTTTGGTTCGATAAAAACAGTGTTAACACGGTTTGTTATGCTTTTGACACAGCCAAAAAAATGAATAAACAAATAACGAGTTAATAAATAAATACAAATTTCAGAGCTTTTCAATTAATTAAACCCAACAACTGAAAAGTATTGTCTTTGTTTGTTCCTTTTGCCTTAAACAATGAATGCAGTATATTTTCGGGGGTTAACACTTCATGCAAAATAAACAAAACCTCCTTAAAACCAAAACAGTCCTTTTAAGAAATTGAATGTAATATTTAGATATGAATAAACTAATAGAAAGAAAGGATAATGTGGTGTTCAGCGCAGTGTCTCTGTTACCATTTTAAATATTAAAGGTAAAAGGCTGAACTGTTCAGTATCAGTGGTACGTACTACTATGTAACTATGTAGCTCGACTTGAGGTGGTGTAAATGCAGCTTCTATATTGTCAGCATCATGTGACCAAGGAGTAATTGGGCATCCAGGTATCTTGTGCTTATCACATACTCTGACGTAATTCAAACGTAACGCTCGGTTTAACACAATATTTTATAAAAAGAAAATTCATTGGAACAGAGCCAGTGAGTTCAAATAGATCTTGATCGATGGGCAGTATGACAAAACCAGACAGACAGAAGTGAAGTGAACAAAGGAAACATTAGTAAAAGACATAAAATGCCAGATGTGAGTGATGTACACGGTTGTAATGCTAAAATTGTGTACACTGAGATCAGCAGAAAAGACTGCAGGGTTTAACATGAGTGAAAATGAAAGAAGCTGTGTGAGTCTAGATATCTGGTCTAGATTTACTAAACATGGCATTTGAAAGGTTTTTCTCAGCCAGATCTTACCCAATCACTGTAACTAACAGTGTTCCGATTGATCAGTCACAGTTAATAATCAGTTGATATTGATGGAGGTAGAAGCAAACCGTGGTCTTTAAAAATACTGAGTGTATGATGAAAACAATGCACCTTTTTACACATTTCAGCAAAGGACACCCTGGTCTAGTGACTCTACTCTGTGCATGACAATGGCAACATATTTGCTATCTGCAACACACCCAACACCTCCAATTTCATGAGGCATTTGAAGATTAGTCAGAAAATGCAATAAGAGGAGTTTACCAAACTTTCGAGGGGTTAGGGAGATAATTTATTCTGCACCATCATTCTCATGACAAATGGAAACTCTAAGCCTATGAGAGAATGTTTCACTGATGTATCCCAACAGTGTTTACACTCTTCGGCAGCCTATTCAAGAACAACATAACAGGTTTCACAAGTGACATTTGGGATATCTCACATGCATGTCGAGTTTCACTCATGTTGCATTCATGGCAACCAGTTTACATGTAATTCTTCATTCCCAAGTTAAGGGCTCCACGCCGATCCAAATTGAGATACGCACAAATCTTTGGATGGCTTCTCGGTAGAGTGTCTTTTATCTCGGTTGGCAGCATCGTTTTCGCTCAAGGTGCTTTGTCCCATGAACCTTCTTAAAATTTAAATTTGGATTGTTGTTGGAGTTGTTAAGAGTAAGCAAAGTCTTAGAACCAAGAAAAGCATGTAGGGAGTTTTGGATGCGTAGCAACACACAGATCAACTGCAGTTTTAGGGTCTTGAAATAAAAAGTAAACAAAAAGAAAAAAAAAACATTATGTATAAGTAGATTAGTCCAGATGCTTCAGTTTACTTTAAGTTTTTGTCTTTGAGCTACCTTAATAAGCTGAAATAATAACATAAAATATATTCAAAAAAACATAATATTTGCTAATTTTATGAGCTTTAAAGTTTAAGAGAGAAAAAATATTCTTTTAAATTGGTCAATCTTCATGTGATTATCATTATCATATAACTTTGATAGTTTTGAAAAATCACCTGGTTTTATTGAGATGTAGAGCCTCTTTCTTAATTCATAGTTCATAATGTTTTTAAAATTGGTTTAATAAAAATATAGCTGCTGAGTTCTTGTAATTCTTATTGACTTAGCTTTTATATGGAGTTAGATATCGACCAAATCATTTGTGCAAATTTGAATTATTTATAAGTTGTATTTTTTTATTCTTTATAAGTTGTATTATTTATAAAATCTCTCAATTTGTTTTGTCCATTGCATTTAAAAGGGATTTAAACTAAAGATAAAGTAAATTTGGCTGTTGAATTTGCATAGATCCGTTTTTTAAAAATACAGCCTCAGGTTTTCAAGATTCAGATAAAATTCAGAAAATGACATTAAGTTATAAAATTCAAAACAGAAAACTCAAATCATACATTCAGTAGGTCAGTGGTCATCTGCAAGGGAATGTCTGGGAATATCTACAAGAAGACGATTCATACATTTAGACCAATTTCAGAGCGTGCAGCTTTTTGTCATGAGGATCATGAGCTCAGATGAAGACGAGGAAGTTTTTTGTGCAGTGAGCTGCCAATCACAATCTAGCTAGTGTATATGAATGACTTTCACACTGCCTCGTGTGAGATTTGTTCCAGAAAGACAAATTCACATACTGTACATGAAAACTGTGATAGACGGAAGTTACAAAACAAGATTATATTAATTCATTATTATTATTATTATTATTATTATTTTGCTTTTCCAAAAGATTATTATTATTATTAAGCAAAAATGTGTTGGGTTAATTTGGAAAAAAAAAATCATATTTGTAATACCCGATGAAATTAGTTTGTCTTAAATTGACAAATTCATGCACTTCAGCAGAATACATGGATTTCATGAATACTAAAATGCTGTGAGAAACATGAGCGGGTGGGTGGAGCATACTTGTTTGGTCAGTGACCTGCTGTTCGTAATCCCAGTTTTCTGCAGTATTAAGGAAGTACGTTTCATAATTCAGTGATTTGGATATTTGAGAATATACTTTTGCCTTGTGGTGCTGTGGTGCGTTTCAGTCCTCGCCGCTGTGTAATGAAGTCCTGATCAGCACAAGGCCTCCATCTGCTTCTGCTTAAAGCATGCTTTACCTTTGTCCTCCTTTGCTGTAAAAAGGAAACACGCTAGAACACACTGATCTGTATAGTTAATTCCAAGAACTCAATAATACTGCAGATCCACAGATTATGTCTAGGATGCAGATGCCCACGTCTGTAGTGAGCTTCTAGTATCCAATGAATAAATGGTTCACTTTATCATCTTGAATGGTGTGTTTTGTAGAAGTGCTCTTTAGATCACTCTTTGGTCTTGCTCATAGTGTAGAGGTTTGATTCTCAATGATTGCGTACAGTTTTTTTGTACACATTCAAACAGGCAAAGGAATTCAGGTAATGATTTGAGGACAGGGGCCTTATTAAAGATAAACTAATTGTGAATTTCTGCACTAAATACTCAACCTTCCAAAGAAACTTCTCTTATTCGTAAACACGTGTTTGCCCTACTCTAGGATAACACACAGAATTTGAACATGGCTGTACCCATGTTCCCTATGTATGTGTATTTATTGTATTATAAATACGGTTAAAAAAACATGATAATTAATTCAAATCCTGTGTGCAGCAGAAGAAGTAATGGGTGCCATTTAGTTACAGAACACACATTAGACTGGCTTAAGGAGACTGAGTGAGTGAGTAGAAGACATAGATGGACTGAGACAAGTTGACAAAGTTGGGCCGGAAGCAACATGCTGGGATTTTTCATGATCACAGAGTCAGGACCTCGATTAAATGTCCGAAGGACATTTTTACTTTTTTATTTTTTAACAATACAGTGGCCCCATCACAACACACAAACAACTGGATGAGCACCTCCTTCTGACCTCACTGACATCTTGTTTTCACCACGCAATCTCCCATGTAGATTCTGAACTTGTTCGCGAGTATTGGGCTCCATAGTGGTATTGCGAACAAGTTTCTTTAGTCATTGAAGAAGTGAATCTTTTCCCCGAAAGTCTTTAGATGCAGATATTTACAATGACTATTCTGTCTTCAAATTTCATGTAAATTATGCAAAGTTAACAAGAAGTATAAGACAAATAGTATATATAATTAATAACAGATATGTTGAAATGCATTTTATTATAACTGTACCCTTTTCATTGACATTCAAGAGTGTTGGACAAAAACACAGCAAAGAAACAAACGTAAAATTGCTCAAAGAAGCCCCCCTGGATGGAGTTAATAAACCCTGTGTACAAACAACATACATTGACACGCTTTCCACAAAAGATAGCCAATAATATTGTTTCAAGGCAATACAGGTGAATGACCACCAGAGGTCATGCTAGAGATGGTTGTCATTTTGTTTTGACTGCTTCACAATGCCTGGTTTTGCTCAATATGTTCATTAACATGTGCAAAAACACAATCTACTACATACAGGGGTATCAGAATTAGTCCTGTGCATCGAAGAGGGCAAACATTGGAGGCACTGTGATGTCAGGCATGTTTGAAACCTAATTTGATATCTCATACAGACTGACGGAGGGTTTAAGCCAAAGAGTTTGCAAGACAATCTAGGGTTAGTAACAAGGTTTAAGGCATGCATTCTCAATTAAATGTTTAATTATTAGTTGTTTGTGACAATGGAAGAGATTTCTCAAGCATCAGTGAGCTGACCTTTACAATTAGAGCCAGTAATGAGAAGTTTGCGTCGGAATTCAGTCTTATAGGTCGAGTGTGACTTGTGTTCAGTGTGTTGAACTGAAGGCAGCTGAATGTAAACACAAAGGATATTTTGGGTGGAAAGCCTGATTATGGGATGTTAAGAATTTTATCCCTTAAGAGGAAAAGCAACACATGAGAAGAACAGAGTAGAATAACCAGTTGACCGGACTGCCCTTCAAATGTGTTGGCAAATTGATAAAGACCGTCAGATTGCAAACCATAGATTAGTCATTAATTAATAAATGTTTATTTGTAAACAGAAAGCAAATGCGAACACAAAATCACACATGAGAGGGAAAACCTGACTAAATTAAACTGGACACCTAAACCAGAAAATAACTCAACTAAAACTCAGACATGAGCTGCTGTGTTGCTTGGATCTTTTACTCACTCTCTAATAAATGATCTGATTTTGTGTTGTAGTGTAACATCTACCAGTTTTACAAAAAAAAAAAAAACATTTGTATTTAGACAATAAGTTTTGAAGTGGTAATTTTTTCAGCCTATCATGTGTGTTTTAACGTATTTTCTCATGTTTCTTGCACTTAACTCTTATAGCTTTTATGGGGTCATTGTGTGTAGTGTATGGCAGCCCCAAATAAATGTATTTTTAGTATTTAGTTTTATTATTAAATTTACTATTATTATTATTATCCAGTTGAATTTTCCATTTTGAAAATTAACATATTATTATCTGCAACTGATCAATTTGGGTTCCATTATTGTTATATATTATAAACAGACTACAAGTCCATAAAAAGTGTTGAATGGGGTTGGTTCTAATGTATTTGTTTGTGTTTCAGGACACCCCTAGATCCAGATGTCATAAGAGGTGAGTCTGACTTGATATATCCGTCTTCTCTCTAACTCTCTGAATATGAGCAAAAGAGTCTGGTCTGAAGCAATCTGGGGAATTGTAGCTTCTAGAGAAATTGTCTTTGGAAATGAGATGTAAAATGGGGCTGCTGTCAGAAGAACATGATTTAAAAGTAGTGAAACAGCAGCAGGGATTATTGTGGAGATGTTGTCAGAGACGCTCTGTTTGAGTGGCAGGAGGTTTGGTTGTGCCAGCTGGAGGTAAAGTAAGCCTGGAATTTGTTTCCACACAAGTGATCCAATGAGATGATTCATACAAATTTAGTTGCAGGAAAGTAGAAAACGCTAAAAGGTGAATAGGCTGTGTTTTTTTCCCTTGAAAGGTGGGCATGTGAAAATGTGTTCAAGTTTAGGCTTCTACACACCATTCTGAATTGAGATTCACACAAATCTTTGAATGGCTTCTCAGCAGGGAGCTCTTCGTCAAGGAAAGGAAATATTGATGCAATGATGCCCCCTGCCAGAAGATGGCGTTTTACGGTACAACATTTCACTCTGCCCCAAACCGGGCTACAGGAAAAAAGAAGACGAGAACAATGATGAAATCAAAGAACACATATAAAAAATCCTGGTTGTTGAGTGGTTTATACTGTTGATGGATAATCATAAGGAGCTGTTTTTTAAAGAGAGAAAAGGGAGAATTTGTGGCACACTATTTCTTTCCTTTGCAAAGTCGCTATGAAAATGTGGGATGAGTCCCACAAAGTGGCTCTTTTACATCCTACTCACGTCATCGAAAGAGCCAGTTTTCATTGGTCATTCACCTTGTGAAAAACACATTCGATATGGCAGTGTGAAACACGTTTTTTTTTCTTTTTTTTCTTCTTTTTTTCTTCTTTTCACCACTTGTTTGGTTGGATGTCCGATGTCCCATTGACGCACATGGTTTTCGATTGAAGCATGTTGTCACACAAATCTTTTGAACTAAAATTTAAGCTGCAACTAAATTTAAAATTTAAGCGGCCACCTCTCACGTTGCCTCCACATGCAGAATAGGAACTTTAGGCTGATCCCAGAAGTGGGCGGCTTTATTGTTTACAAGGATCTCTGTATTTCACAGTGGTGTGAGAGTTATTTACCCAACAACAACCTCCAACGACTCTTATTAGCTAGACACAATACCCCTTTTTGATTGCCTAACAAGCAAGAGTGAAAGCGTTTTTGAAAATAGACTTAGTATTGTGGCAGGTGTTAAAAAAGAATGCTTGAAAAAAATCCAGAGCACCAGCTGACATTTTTATGCATCCTTTGTTCTGGTGCATACTTGATTGTACATGTAGATCAGTGTGCCCAACAAGTCCCACTTGTTTCTGTCAGTTCTGAGCTGATGACACTGCTGGAGGAATAATTAGCGTGATGTGTCTGTGGCCGACATGTCACTAGCCATATATGATAATCAATATTGCTGGTTGTGTTGTGTTTCTTCAAAAGAGCTTGAAAAGCATGCCATGAAACCCCAGTATGTTTAGAAATGTTTGTCTGGGGTTACACCACTGGGGTTAATTGTGCAGATCTTTACAAACACTGCCCCAGTTATCACTGAAGTAACATCCTCCTCAGTTTTAACACTGACGGAGGTCCTAATTCAACTTTCATCATGTTGCATTTGGGGCAGCGTTTATAAAGATGTACTTCTTTATAAAGAATTGACCGAAGTGGGGTTGAGTTAATACTGTGCATTTTGCTGTCTGCTGCCACATCACCTCAGCGCCCAAATATGGTTATCTGCAACTATCACAGATATGTCAATGTCTGTAGTTGTAAACATGTTCTAGTTTAGTCTGTGTCTGTTTTAGAGTATCTGTGCCCCTCCCTTCTTGCTCTCAGAGACACTCTCAAAGCCAAGCATCCACCTGGGCCTTCTGGGTTTATGGGAGCAGATCATTAGCTGTGCTTCCTCCCCTGCTCTCTCCACAGGGGTCTAATGCTTGAGAGTGGCATCCACATTCCCTGGACATGAACATTGAAATTGACCATCTGCTCCGTTGCTTCCCTTGATGGGAGGGAGATGATATTGCAGAACTCTGATATAGCATGACTGCAGTTGATCGTACATAAGCTGTTTGATAGAAGACTATGAAGTGTTTATTATGTATATTATGAGAGCTCTATGTATGATTAAGAAGGTAAGCAGGTTGTTGTTTGATTAGCAGAGGCAATAAGTCAAACCAGACCATACTGTGTTGGAAGAGAATGCAGGTTGGAATGAATCAGGCCAAAAAAGGGTGGTGTGTTTTATTAGATATTTGGTATATAGCATATTTGAACGATTGTAGTTGTTAATTTGGAGAAAGGATGTGGTTGCTGATGAAATGCTATATAGATGACTGAGAAGTAATGTTTGAAATGCTATGTGTATTAAATGCCATTAGTGGAAAGAATAGGAATGTTTCCCTGAGCAGTTTAGGTGTAGTGTGCATTGTGTTACTGGAGTATGTAGTAATCGTGTGTGGTGATGAGATGAGCTTTCCTTGGTTGCTGTAATTGGGGAGAGCATAAGAAAAGTGATCTATAAAAAGAATGAGACAAGGTTTCAGAAGTTACAGTAGTTTCTGTTTGCAGTGGATGTTTGTGCTGTGTTGGGGTTATATTTGTAGCCTTCAAACCTTGTAATGTGTTTGTAGTAGTTGTAGTTATTGCTTTAATGTAGTAGCTGTTTGAAATGTGAAATGACCGGTTGTGAACATCCTGAAGTGTACACTACAGAGCTGAAAGTGCTTGAAAATATTAGAGCGATCGGGTGAAGGGAGGAAAGAGCAAAGGCTACGAGGATGGATTTGCGGTGAGGATCAGATGAGGTGTTTCAGGCAATGAAAAACACAGTTGTATGAATGGGAATATGTAGTGCGGTGAAAGGTGAGATACACAATGGAATAATGTTTTGATGGCGCCTAAAATGATCAGAATAGGGAGTTTAGCAATTGTGCATGTAGGGAAAGTAGTCCCATCTAGTTTTGGGTTATCTAGCTGCTTTTTGGGGGTACTAGCTAGTTGTTGAATCAGTGTTCACTACCTTTATAGTAGTTTTGCAGCATGGTTAAAGAGTGTATCTTTAGGTGCTTTCACTCTGTGATCAGCACTTGTGATCTGTGTTGGGCATGTTGCCTTAAAACCAACTAGTTGTTAGTTTCTTCTCCAAGAGTTAGTTACATCATGAAAGTAACTAGTTACTCAAATATGAGTTATTCCAGTAGTTAAATTGGATAAATTGGAAATTCTCTTACTTGACCAAAAGACTCTTTGAAATCAACTGTATTTTCAATAGTTTGTATTAAAGCGTAAGTCATCTTGGACAAAAGCATCCTGTCCAGAACTTTCACAAAGTGTGATGTATTTTTCGCAGTGATGAAGAAGGAAACAAACAACGGCATCGTCGAGAGGGCAGTGGTGGGGCAGCAGCTACAGCCCTGGAAAGAAGGGTGGAGGAGCTGGAGAGGGTAAGTTTTGCAAAGCTATAAAAATGAGGATACATTCTTTGATGACTCTGTTCGTTTCAATACCTTTATACTCCCATAAAAGCATTGTCCTTTTATAGTAGACAAGGTTTGAATAATAAATATAATTTATTTAATGCCTAAAACACATATGCGAGGTTGTTATCAAGTGACTGCCTAGAAAAAGAAGAGAGAGGTGGGGAATTTAATTTATTGAGGCCTGAATAGTCATTCATTTGTTTACCTATGCCTGTTCATTCTGTGGCAGGAGGCACGCGGGCACGCACACACGCACGCACACACACACACACGCACACACGCACACACACACACACACACACACACACACACACAGTTCAAGCTCCACATGGGTATGTATTTAAAATAGTGCACCATATTAAAACGGAAAGTTACCAGTTTGCCACAACCATAGATTGTAAAACAATATATGGATGACGTGACCTCGCCAATTTGAAATCACCTGGGAGCTCTCCTGGAACCCACCATTGAGGGGCACACATGCACATACTGGAGTTTAGATTGTCTTTAGTTAACGCCAATGTAATGAATTCCAAACCGAGTTAATGCTAGCGTCAGGTTTATATTGGCATGGCTTTATCTGAGTGTTGGAAGAAAAGAGGAGAAAGTGGCAGATTGACAGTCAGGATATTCAATTAAGTTAAGCAGAATCAAAAAGCTGGCAATGGGAAAAGTGCTTATAAAAGAAGAGTTAGAAAGGAACACATTTTAAGCAATTATAGCCTTCCCCAGCAATGGAAGCTGCAACTATAATACTATTGGCACTAAAATGTACCAATAGAAAGCTACAAGTTTTCATCACACTATTAAAAATAAAATTGAGCTCACCTTGTGTCTATTACACAAACACACTGCCTCGAATAATTAATCAGATAAAAAAAAAAAAAAAAACAATTTGAAAAGGTTTTACATTAAAGACATGATTTTTGAACAGCTTATCTAATTATTATTTATTTGTTATTATTATTATTATTTAAATGAAACAGTTCAAAATACTTTAACAAACAACAATGGTATTGAACTCCATCAGGTTCCAGAATAGATTGGTAAAACTGTCTGAACCCACACAGATATTGGACTCACTGCTTCAAAATGCTTAGTTATCCCCTGCCTGGTCAAGTGAGTCTGTAGACTCTCAGACTCTCTTTCACCTGCTGGTGACTTTTGGACATCGCTGCTTGACTTTTTTTTTTTTTTTACTGTGATCAGCTTTCATTCTGTTCTGTCTTCATGGAATGATTATAAAAGGATTCAAAACTTTTGCTGCAGATCATATACATCATTTTTCCACCTCCTCAGCACCTCATCTTCTTTGCGCTATGCTTGGTTTAATAGACTTACAACATTAAATAAAAAAAATTAGACTGGCATTTATCACGGTTTGGACAATCCAGGATTGCATTAGATGGCAAGTATTAAGATTTTTTTTTTTTTTGTGATTTATGTTTAATGTAATGCATTCACCCAATAATAGTGGTTAGGCAGCATGGGATGGCAAACTTATGCCATATAAGTTAGCTTTTTGTATTGCATATTACCTACAATGTGCTTACCAAAAATGAATAAAAATTAACATAATTATATCAAATGTCTATCATATTTTCTAGATAAGGTGTTCTAGAAACTCTCTGGCATTGGTCAATTAAATGTATGAGGGAATATTGTTTTAACAGGAACTTGGATGGGAGAGACAGGAAAACGACCGGCTTGTGAAAGGGCACCAGGACAAGGATGAGCTGATCTTAAAGCTGAAGGAGGAGATTGACCTACTGAACAGGGTGAGTAGGTGCTGTTGGGTTGTGGTTCGAACACTTAATACAGACTAAATGCAGAAGCAAAATTGGCAAGAGGAGTTTTTAGAGTAGGTTCAAATAGGGCAGTCATTATAAAGAAGAAGGTTATGATTGGGTTTGTGTTGTGATAGGCATAGTGTGGTAACGTGGGTAACATATTGTACTTGTGCTGTTTGGCTTGATATATGAGGTGTAGTCATTTGAGCCTTTGTGGGTGTGAACATGTGATTGCAATGGATGTTTTCTTGTGGAGTTTACTGGCCAAGTTTGTTAGTGGAAAGGGTATAGCAGGGGTCTTTAAAGTAAGAGTAAAAGATGGATGCCATTGAGTGGTTGTTTGGGGCTGACTGGTAAGAGAGTCCTTTTAGCACTTGGTTGGTAGGTTGGGGGTTTCCCTTCCTTGCTTGGGTACAGGCTAGTTGGCACTTAACATGTTTTTCACCCATTTAAACCACATACAATTGTGCTTGAACAAAGCCAAGAGGACTTGAATTATTGTGATTAGGTGTGTTTGATGAAAGAGGTTTAGTTGTAGAAAAAATGTTTGAAGATTTCTTTAAAGTGCACTAAAGAGGCTGTTAGCAGGACAAAAAGGTAAAGGGGACTTTTTGAAGCTAGGGTAAAGCTGATGGTAGTGTAGGAGTTCTTTAGATTTTTTTTGTGTGAAAGAAGTCTCCCCTTTTGACAGATGATATGCGTATACACACTTATGCAGTTGCTGCCATAACAAACATCCCAATGGACACATTGCATCCCCAATGCATCCAATTTAAACAAACGTATCTTTTTTCTGTTCGTACTAGCCATCAAACATTGATTGGCTCTTTTGTTCTCATGACTGAAGGTGGTGATGTTTGATAAATGCCCGGCCTGGAGATGCTCAAGGGCAAACCTCTTTCGATAAGCTCTGCTCTCAGAGAAGCAGAAGAAGAACAAAAAGAAAGGAAATAGAGTGAAAACAGACAGATGTGGAACAGATCATTGCTTTGGTGTCTGATCACAATGAGCTTTACAACAAAGTGCACTGATGAACCTAGAGAAATCAAAAAGGGAGATTGTTATAAAGAGGTATTTTAGATTGCGCTAGTTTTGAATGTCATCTAGTTTTTCTGCAAAGGTGTTTGTTCATAGACCTTGAACGTGAAAATCTGCAGATTTGTGCTCACTCTGCAAGTTGTGATCCATTCATGAGCACATGTGGTAAAGATGGTTAATGTGAATGATTTCAAACATAATGTGTTCGTTTCAAAAGGGTTATTAGTTTTGATATTTAGTGTTTTAATTGAGAATTACAAGAGTTAAGCACCATAATTTGCAAGGACATTTGAATTAAAATCAGTTTCAGTTTCATTTTAGAACTGAATTGTTGGCATCAGTGCCAAGGGATAATCCTTGGATGTACAAAACCTGTGAGATGGCTAGTGTTTTTCAATATTCTGTTAGAAAAAAGCATTATGGCTCACAAAGTGCTTAGAACAGTGTATATTATAAGATGTTGACCTTAACTACTCTTTTGGGGGATTTATAAATTAGTATAAAAATGTTTTTTTAAAAACTTGGATTTATGTTTAAAACATAAAAAACTGTTTTACTTCTTTGAATTTTATTTTATTTTATTGTACAATTTGTGTAATAAAGAAGCTGGGGTTGTACAAAAAATGAATATTAAGCATTGCCACAAAAAAAGGGTTTTAAAGATAGTTTTTCATTTATTCATTCATTCATTTTCCTGCCTACTTATTACATTTTGGGGTCACGGGGGTCTGCTGGAGCCTATCTCCAGCACACATTGGGCGAGAGGCAGGTGGTACACCATTGACAGGTCACCAGTCCATCGCAGGGCAATTAACTCACACATTCACACCTAAGGGGAATTTAGATTATTCATTTAACCTGCTGAATGTTTTTGAGATTGTGGGTGAAACCGGAGTAACCTGAGGAAACCGACGCAAGCACAGGGAGAACATGCAAACTCCTTCCAAGAAGGTCTCAGATCGAGCCTTGAACTGGCAACCTGGCTATTGGAAGGCCACAGTGCTACCCACTGCGGCACTTAAAGATAATTTATTAGAGCTAATTTTTAATAAAGCAGACTTTTAAAGGTTTAGAAGGAAAACAAAAATGTGAAATCACTCTGCACTTGGTGTATGTAGTGAGATTTTTACTCAAATACTCCACCAGCCATTTTACTTGAACCTCCATTTGGATATAACTGAAAGCAAATGAGGTTTAGCACATTGCATCATGGGACTGAGAAGTGTGCATGGTATGTGCACATCAGATTCTTGCAGATAGCAATGCCCGGTTAACTCTGGCCTACTGTACTTCAAACTCACAGTGTTTTTGCTTAGGTCTCGGTGCACAATACAAATGGGGCAAGTTTCCCAACTAAATGTAGAGTCTGTGAGGTCACCCACAGGTTTCTGATGAAGGGGTATGGGGTTCAAATGGAGTTTTCCAAAACACTATAACTCCATTTTTATGAAGTCATACAAACAAAAACATTTCAAATCCAGATTTTTATATACTTTTATATACTATTTAAGTAATTTTTTTCCCCAAAATGCGACCGCACTCCCTTTATCTTTTTCACAACATGCTATAAATCAAAAGCATCAAAACATTTTTTTTTTAATGAACCATTCATAATACAATTTTTGAATCAAGTGTTTGGTTCCAGAATATTTCCGTTAAACAGTCTTAGAACCCACAAGTTGAGTCACTGCTTCGAAACGCTGAGTTATCCGGTGCCTTGCAAGTGAGTCGACGTCCCGCAGTCACTCTTTTCACCTGCAGGGGACTTTTGGAATTTTTGTAACCCTTGAGGTGCATCACTCCTAGGAAATAATAACTCCGCAAAGGATGCACAGATGCAATTAATGGCTGTACATCAAACCTCATAGAACTTCACCCCCTTCAAGAGGTCTGGAGGTTTAAAAACTATTGGTACCAGGCTCTACACATGTTTGTTTTCCTCTGTAATAATTAGCTGTTTCTTCTATTTAACCATCCACTTACATTCTCTTTTTTGCAGGATCTGGATGACATTGAAGATGAGAATGAGCAGCTTAAGCAAGAAAACAAGACCTTGCTTAAGGTGGTCGGCCAGCTCACCAGGTAGAGCTCGCTGAGCCTTGGCTACGCTCCGGTGTCTTTGCTGGTTTTTCAAGCATGCGATGCTGCTGCTCCAGCAGCCACATGAACTTGCAGCAAGACTACACTGGTCTTGTTATCTTTGTCTCTTCAGTCTCTACAAGAGGAGCCTCATCTAAATCTGGACCTTGCTTTGTGGAGCTGTCTGTGTTCTGCTCCTCAACTTCTTCTACTGGTAGCCAGCTTTCCCAGAACTCACCTTTCATTATGTATCTGTCTGCCTTTACAGCATAAACTCACTTTCCTTGACAACTTATTGACCCTCCAACCGTGTCAAAACCTACAAAACCCTCAATTAATTCTTTGTATTTGCTCACAAAGATCCCCAGTAAACAAACCCATACATACAGAAACACATGCTACCTGTGTACAGTAATCACAGCCTCAGCTTTTTGACAGCCACATGCGCATGTGACCTCCACACATCCTAGGCTTCCCGTCTACAAGACTGCTATTTCACATCCCATTTTAAATGTATTCTCTTGCTTTTTGAAGGGGGATGAAGGGATGTTTCCACCTTTCTTTTAAACTACATTGACCAAGGAGACATTGTACTCCAAATGTTTTATCATACTTGTACATAACATTGAATAAACGTTTCAATATAAACTCTTCCATGTGTGTTGCTAGTCTTGTGTACATTCCAACACCCTTCGCCAGTGCCACTGTCATCACATAGACACTCAATCTAACGTGTGTATCGTTTGTGCATGTGTAACAAAGTTATTCTGTATTTGACTATTTAGAATGTCATCATGATTAGAATAGAAACAATATTTCTATAACACACACAGCCTCAAGTTTTGAACACGAGTTTTGTTTCTGTTTAGTGAACCCGAGCTTAAAATGTTAACATTGACTGCACAACAAAACATTTATGTCTACTTTTAGTGCTCACTTTTAATGAATTATCTGCCTCAGTTCTTATCTTAACTATTATTTTTCTTGAAACATTTCAGGAATTGCCAGTATCGTTCATGAAATGAGAGAGAAAAAATCCGTCAATGCCTATGTGGTTACTAATATTTGACGTGCTAGAGGAGTTTTGACCTAGCGTGCCCTCGCAAGCACCGGAAGTGATCTCCCATGACACAGTTATGTTGACTAATGAAGACTTTTTATTTTTAATTTATTAATCACATAAAATTTAGTTGTTACATATGATTTAAGTGTAACTTTAAATAGAAGTTGAAAAGAAAGGAATCGCCAAAAGCAGTGAATATTTGAATAATTCATGAGATTATTATTGCAATCTTTGTGAGGGAATGCAAAACAAATACTAAATATTTTTTCTCACCCAGATTTTTTTTTCACCCTCTTACCATCTTTTTTAGATGAAAAATCACCCTGAAGTGTCTGCAAACATCACCAACAGTTACTTGAAATGCACATACAGTCAAATGACAATCTATAAACAGATCTTATAATTCTCAGAGTTAGAGATCTTATAGTTTTAATTCTAAGCATTCAAAGAGTAGCATTTTACATACTGATGAGTTTTGATGCACATTTGTTTTAGAATACATCTATGCCATTTTGCATGAAAACAGTGAAAAATTATATTGTTTATATAAACAATTCTATTGTTTTATATTTATAAATGTTAGTAATGTTAACGTGACTACATGAAGCTAACTTTTTTCCATTTGTTTAATAAAAGATAAATGTATATTTTAAAATTAGTATTAATGTGCAACGTTCATGTGAAGGGTTGTTCCAACTACTTACCACATCATATCCCTATTTCTAATTTAGTTCTAGAGTTTAAAAGGAGTGGTTTGAGATCATCCATTCAGGATTAATCAAACTTGGGTCGGGAGGAACCTATAGATTCCCAGTTCAAAATAAATTATTTGTTTTTAATGAATGAATGAGTGAGGCAAAGGGATTGCTGTATTGTAGATTTTGTACTACATAGCAGTGTTTTTATTTTGAAATAGTGATTGGAGAACCAAATTAGTACACTGTACATTTTCCCAAGTCAGTTAAAAATAAAATGACCTATGAACATGCAAAAAAATAAGCCAGATACCCTTTTTACCAAAGCAGGGATTACTCTTTTGCACCTCTTGCCTCCTGACTGCTCATTGGCTGACTGCAGAGCCAAAAGATAAGCGCAGAGATGTGGCGGCTAATACGTTTGTAATGGTGTGCGATGCTCAAACTAAACGGTGAGTTCAATGCATTTGATCATGAGGCGCTGATAGCCCCAGGGTCACCGCGCTTATCTCAAGGAGCCTGTCACTCATTGTCGCCAATCCTCTCTAAAGAAAGAGTAAACTACAAATAGAGGATGCGATACAGTAGCAGCCGTCACAATCTCAAAAAGGAACGTTTGTAACTCCCACAATACTGTTCCATCTTTCTGATTTCCCTCTTCAGCATACAGTACAAAAAACATTTCTGCTGTTGCATTGGTGGACCAATTAAATGAATATTAACACATCCGGGTTCCAGGCCTTTGAGATGTTCTTTCTACTGTACAACTGAAAAGTAGCAACGCATTTTGATGCATTTACATGCAAAAGTTTAGGCACCCCTGTATATTTTCATGATTTTTCTTTATAAATCATTAATGTCTGGATAAAAAATGTCAGTTGAATTTGGAGACAAACATGGTGATATTGGAGGGAAATAAAAATGTATATGATTTATGGAAATTGTGCAAGAATAAACAAATTTATTTTGAACCATTGTTCAAAAACATACCCAGTTCGGCTTGTGTTAAATCACACCAGAAATTTTGTATAATATTCTAGGTTTTTCCGCATTACTCAGAATCCCCTTGTGTAAAGTGAGCTGAATAGTTGAGCAATGCCATCTACAGCAAAATGATGTCTTTGGAGCTGGTCTGTGGGTTGACTGTGACTGTTTTTCATTTGTCCTGATCTGCCGATTCAGCATTTACTAAAAATGTGCGTCTGGTCTTCCAATTTGTTACAGTTGAGCTTAAATCTCTGAGACAGCTTTCTGTATCCTTCCCCCAAACCATGATTCAACTCATCTGAGAGTTGTTGCGAGAGGAGAAACATTTATGATTGTCGTCCTTTAAACACTTTCTCATGATTGGATTCACCTGTATATGGAGGTCTAGGGTCGCAGAGGTTACCAAACCCACTATTATTGAAATTAATAAAATGACGGGTGCCTAAATGCCTAATTAATTTATAGGGGTTCCCAAACTTTTACTTGCGAGTCAACATTATGGCAACACTTTTTCCAGTTTAGTTTAATTATCTGTTTAATAACACTGTTTAATTATCTACAAAATAACATCGAATTACCCGTAAACTGGGGAAATCCTCTCATTTCTACACTAATTCTTTTGAAAAGTGAAAGTCATGGTAAAGCCAATACCTGTGATGGCCTCTACTCTCCACTGTTGCTGAATGCAAGGTATTACTTTCTCACCTTCACACACACAAAAAAGATTTATTCAATACAGCCGAATGATGGACACAAAAAAGGAATCCCAGAGAGCCTCCTTTATCAACAGGAAATAAAACATCTTTTATTGAACATTTGTGTATATGAAGTTATAGAACAACAGTCAGAAACTCCACAGCGTGAATCACTACACAAAGTGAAACAAATTTGTAAAACACCTCATCAAAAATGAAGGTCTACACAGCAATATAACTGTCGGCTCTCCGCCGGGGCCAGCAGTATGGCAGGAAAAACACCCCGAACAGTTCTAGCAGATTACAGAGAAGATTGAGTTCCACACACAAAAATACTCAAGCAGGCAGTTGATATACACAAAGGCAACTAGGATTTCCCTACAGCATCGGATTCTAATTCTTTACACAGCTTTTGCTTCAAAGGTGGCTTTTCGTCGCTGGGATGCATGGACCCCTTTTCTTTTTCAAGTGGTCCGGTGCGCTGTTTGCACGCTTTGGTAGGCTTCAGTACAAGATAGCGTTGCTTTGCAGGGCTAGAAATGGCTTTTCAGACTACTTACAGACCTCCGAGGTGCAAGCAAGGCTGTCTTCTACTGTTCAGCGCCCGATACGAGCAGACACCCGACTGAGTGAGCTACAACAGCAGCCTTCTAATGTAGGAAACCAGGGCGGTGGAAAATGAATTTTAGCCTTGTTTTACAAACAAGCCTCTCGTCTTTAGATACCATTGGTAAATGAGAGTACATAAATGTTAACATACGAGAGCTCGTCGATTAATATTTGCACCTATTGTTGCGATTACACTTCATTTCCCGCTTCTCTTCGAGCTTCCATCTCTCCGACAGGGCATGAAATCATATTCGGCTCTTCATTAAACACATGATTCAATATTTATTGCGACATAGAAATGAAAGTGCCAACTATACTTGGTCCCACGATAAAGTAGAAACAAAACACACAGTTCATACTGTACATTCTGAGTTCCATAATCAATATAAAATGGTCTTCAACAGGGCACTAAAGGAACGATAGCCAGGTCGTATGAGTGGATTCAAAACAGCCATAACAAAATGTTACACCCAATCATAATTATCGTACAACACAGAGTTCCTATAACAAGATTGATAGCTAGGTGGCCTCAGTCAAGAGGAAATGATATCAGGACAAATATAAAAATATATATACAACTATTCTCAAAGGGAAGGGTTTTTACATATATATATATAGATTTCTTTTATTTATATATATAGAGATAAGATAGATACGCTATCTCGTATTTGGGGTACATCCTACATCGATACGTCTACCCGAATGTTTGGACGCAAAAATCGCTGTGCGTTAAACCTCAACAAAAAGGTGGAGGAATCCTTCACACGTACACACATGTTGAGCTGAAAACCACACGTGTGCTTAGAGCTAACCGGGCTATGCTCAAAGGAGGCGTCGTCTCGCTGCGCGCGATTGGGTCTCTTTTCTATTGTCAACTATTGTCGCTCATTAGGACATGGCGAAATAAAAAAAGAAAACAAGTATTGCACAGTGCTCTACTAACTGCTAGTACCTGACCTGACTCTTGCAAGCGCACTCCAAGACCGTTAGAAACGAGCGATTTCACTCATGTGCGTGCTCGTCATGTCATGGGGGATGGTAGCACAACGTCACTAAAGTACAAGATGGCGACTACCTACCGAAACTACAACGCTAAGCACATACCGCAGTCACAGTGATACACAACTGAGTGCCTACAGACTCCTATGGAATGACGAATAGCGTTAATCATTTTCTTTGAATGCAACAGTGCTATCACCTACACAGTAACATTGAAAACATTTACAACTCCTCGTGAAACTAGCGTCTAGTGTATGTAAGAGGTTCCTCCAAGATGCTTTGAATGGACTAAACGTCACCTTCACCTCTTGTTAAACCCGTAGTAAAGGACAATTAGATGTCGTGTTATCAACTGTACAGACCATTAACTTTTACGGTTATTCGCTACAGATTGGGGCATCCCAACCAGCACTTTTGATAAACTGGCATCTTGGGTTGCTTTTACACTGGGATCAATTCATTCTCCTCCACACCCGGAAGTGGTTGCACTTGGTCCGTATTCTAGGTTCTGATCTGTCATTGGGAACACTTGTGCAACCTGATAGACATAGCCAAGAAGGTGAAACAGGAAGAAGAAGAAGCACCTGAAACGCTTGCAGCATATGAAGTGTGCCTCTGTTAAGGCCTCAACACACTGATACGATATTGAAATTTGTACTAATCTTTGGACGGGTTCTTCGCCTGCATCGATGAAATATTGATGCAATGATGCTCCCTACCTGAAGATAGCGCTTGTGGTACAATAAAGGGGAAATACAAAAGACGAAGAAGACGACGAAATCAAAAGAAGAAATCAAAGAAAAATCCTGGGAGTCGAGCGGTTTTTACCGTTGGTGGCTGATCATGGAGCTATTTGACAAAAATGTGGAGAAAAGAGATGTTTGACTTACGTCCTAGACACGTCATCAAAAGAGCAAGCTTTTATTGGTCGTTCTCCTTCCGAAAAATCGGTCCGATATAACAATCCGAAAGTCTTTTTCATTGGCACAACTCGTCCGATGTTGGATGTCCCATTGGCACCCATGGATTTGGATCGAAAATTTGGATCGGTGTGTAGAGGCCTTTACTTCAGCAAAAGCAAGCCTTCCTACTTGCACTATTCTGTGAAGTACAACCTTGCTCCCTGTATGCATCAGATGAGTCGATCACGTCTTTATCTTGCGAGTCGCAAGTCACACTCATTTATGCCAGTGTTCGCAGACACAGACCTACTTTGCAAGTACTGCTTTGCAAACTGTTCACGGAGTGTGCTCAGAAATGGATTGAGGACCCCTGTGAAAGCACCCTAAATTAAGCTTGTCTCCTTTCCTACTGTGCAAGAAAGTAGCCACGGGGGAAAGTCTGGCAGTTAAGCATGGCTGGCACTATTGTTGCTGTATGAAGGCGACAGAAAGCAAAACCTGCTCTTCAGATACAGCTGTGGTCAAAATACACTGTTCCCCGAAGAACCAAATCTATAAGCAGTGTGTGCATGAAGGGACAAATCGTGTCCATCTCCTTGTTCCTTTAAAACAATGGCAGTGTTTAAAAGCTCGCCTCTCCTCCTCCATGTCTGCATTTGATTGAAGGCAAGGCAGTTTCTTGAAACAGAGACCCGGCATTTATAAATCACCTCTCTGCCGTCTGCCTGGGCTTTAACAAAACTCTAAACAAAACCATGCTTTTGCTAAAAAAACTAACTCTGTCAAAAGGGTCTTCGTCCATTATCTGAACCGACTTTGACCAAACCTTTTGGTTCCAAAAAGGATTGTTTTCCACATCTCACCAAATCCATGAAGATTTCAAAGACATAAATTGGGAAACCGAGGACCCGTTTGACTGACACTGAACACTAAAAGAAAAAGGCTGATTGGTCTTCGTCAAGTAAGTCATTCCGTTAACTGCTTTACGCGAAGCAAACTGCTCGCTTTAATAACGTACAAAAAGTTCTTACGAAATCATGTGCTTATATAATTGTCAGCAGCATTTATACCATGAAACCATATCAGTTAATGGCCTTAGTGTCAGATGTGTGTTTTTGTACATCTCTATGTTTTCACCAAGTAAACATGAAGCGCAACCGTCCTTTACAAAGTGACTGCACCTCCACTAGCATCTTGCAGCTTGGAATTCCAGATTTTGTCATTATTTATATAGATAAATATTGTGTATTGTATACTGGAATGCAATAAGATACAAGTGTTAAATCCCATTATATAACATTGGCTCTTCTATGTCTGCATTTACATATTTTAAAATAGAACATCTTATTAAAAACATCAAGATATACACAGATTAGGAAACGGGTGACAACATACGAACACATAGACTAGAAATCGGTTTCCTCTGCATACTGATATATACACCTGTGTACGAGTAACTCCTCCAGTCATGCGCTATGCACACACATCATATTGCTTAAAAGAAGGGAGCGTTTGCTCAGGGATCCTAACCTCGTGGAAGGAGGAGAAACGATAACGGACATAGAGAAGGGGGGCGAGGGTTCAAACCGACAGAACAACACCGACTCTGCCGTTGCTTACACAGAGAATTGGGACTGAGGGGTCCTTTTATCACTGAGGTATTTACACGCACTGGGGTAAAGAGCACGACACAGAGGGTTTGAGGGAATGCTGGGGGGGTTTGGCCTCTATTTCTTCTGAGCCGCCAACAGGGCGTCCA
This sequence comes from Danionella cerebrum, assembly GCA_007224835.1. Taxonomy (NCBI): domain Eukaryota; kingdom Metazoa; phylum Chordata; class Actinopteri; order Cypriniformes; family Danionidae; genus Danionella; species Danionella cerebrum. Next base: position 625,228 of record SRMA01025617.1, read on the forward strand.
CCTCCTCCTCTGGCTTGAGAACGTGCCACTGGGCAATGGGTCTCCGGGGGTTGGCCAGCATGTCTGACCAATGGCGCAGCTCTGTGCCTGTGCTGTTCAAGCCCACAAACACTTTGCCGATGGCATCGTTCTTGCCAATCTTGTCATAGTCCAGAACAGTTATAACGACTTGAACTTTCTGCAAAGGAAATCACAGATGGGTCAGTGAACACACACACAACCTAAGCTCATTCCCTCTTTCCATCGGGAATAACTAATCATCTGATCAGATTATATTTACTAGCTTTGGTTTATCTACAGGAAGACACTGCAAAATAGCTGCTATTGATACATCGGTAGAGAGAAATGTCCTAATGTTTGGTGTTTTTTCCACTCCATGGTACGGTACAGTAAGCTTCAGTTTGGCATGTTTTCGAGAGCTTTTCTTCCGTGTTGTTTTAAATAAATGTACTGTTTTGGTACCTGAACTGGGACTGAGCCATTCCACCAAATGGGTGCCATTTCTGTCTCTGGGACTTAGAATATAAGCAATAAAATTGCTTCGTAAATGCATTTTGTTACAAAGCAAGGTTTACTACATGCTATTCTTATTGTAAGTTTAAGCTACAACATTTAAAATATAAATATAATTTAAATATAAATATAATTGATAAAATCCACATAAAACACTAAAAAAAGCATTTATTGATTGTACCCAGTCTATGATGCTACACTTCACTGTAAAATATAATGATAATGATCTTTTAAAAAGAACATTACTTTTGCATTGATATGTAAATCAATTTACATAATATTCAAATATATTTATTTACACACACACACACACACACACACACACACACACACACACATTTTATATATATATATATATATATATATATATATATATATATATATATATATATATATATATATATATAATTTCTTGAAAAAAAAAACCATTTTTGTCATGTCCCCAGCTTTTTACTTTTTCTGTAATCCTAACCTTTCCTCCTTCCTGAAAAGATGGGGAATTTCCATGAGTCTGTCTTTGAGCAGGAAGTTGCATCACTTGGATCTTTAGAAGGCCATGGGACTAGCAAAGTTAAGGTCTCTCAATTTCTTATTTACATATTTGATGGTTTTGTGATGATATCTTAAAAATACAATCCTGTTACTCAATTTTTTTCAGAGCTTTAATTAGTTTAGTATTAAAATGCATATATGGGGAAAATATTGAATTTGCAGAATTTCCTGGTACACTTTGCTAAAAACTCACTACTGTTACATTCATTTCTGTTACTCAAATTAAAACACAGAGTTATGTTAATAGGAGGCTGAATTAAGCTTCTTATTGACGCTTCCCGTTGTCGTGCAGAATTCTGACTTCCTTCTGTGTGGATGATCATGTGACTGCACTCAGCCCATGGGACCAGCTAAAATGCAATGTTTACTCGTGAAAACTCTTATTATAATTTTGCTTATAAGCAGTGCATAAATCACATTTAGTTATAACAAATTATTTAAATATAATTATTAATACAAGTATAAAAGATTGCAATTGCAACATGTTTACAGCAGTGAACATTTGAATAAGAACTCTAATGCAAAGAAATAATGCTGTATATTCAGTAGAATAAATTATGCATCATTGTAAAAAGAAGGGACGCAAAGTGGGTAGCAATGTAGAAGCACTGTGGCCTTCCAGCTCTCGGTTCGAGGCTCACCAGTTACCTTCCTAGAAAGAGTTCTCCCGGTGCTTGCATGGGTTTCCTCCGGGTACTCCGGTTTCCACCACAATCCCAAAAACATGCAATTAGGTTACTTGAATAATCTAAATTCCCCTTAGGTGTGAATGTTGCCCTGCGATGGACTGGCGACCTGTCCAGGGTGTACCTCCACCTCTCACCCAATGTGCACTGGAGATAAGCACCGGCACACCCCCATGACCCCAAGTGGGTTGGAAAATTAATGAATGCATGAATGGTAAAAAGAAGGTAAAATGTTTGCATTTAAATGCCTGGTGCTGCTTTTTAATCGAAGTTCTCAACAAGCAAAGAAATTATTATAGTAAATTTATGTATTTATCATTATAGTAACTATTATTGACTGGGGCTTACACAATGTTTTCAGAATTTTTTCCATAATGAACTTGGCTTTTGGGGGAAAAAATATTTGGTACATTTGGGTGGGGCACCACAATATATTTCTGCTTACGGCACTCCTTTGGCATGCAGCAAGCCCTACTGAAATGTGACAAATGTAACACTTATGAGGCGGGAGCGGGACCATAAACAACATCCAGGGTAGAAAATGGAAAACAACCAAATGAGTTCGATAACAAACACCTGTTGCAGCCAATAGTTTCCAACTGTAATGAGGTTGATCACAGATGAAGATGAACATCCTCTGTGAAAGCGATTCAGAGCTTCTGCAGTTGGCTCTGATTGGAGGTTCAACAAAGTGCCTTAAACAGCATTCACCACCATGCTTACTTGTCATTGTCCACTTCTGCCCATGCTGTTCTCTTCATGGTGGCACACATGTGAGATGAATGAAACTGATAGCAGTCTCGAGCACACCCAAAAATTAGATTTCCCCAATAAATCTGAATTGGTCAAAGAGACCTGCAGTCTGAACATAGCCCATGAGTCTGATCCAGCTGTGCAGATTTGATTTGAGCTCTTTAGAGCCCTGATTATCCTTCGATCCAGCTCCCCGCTTGTATTTCACTGTCCGCTGAGAGAGAACAGGCCTGGGGCCATTGTTCTCTGGAGCCAGAGATAATTTGCCATCTAATGAAATATTGAGGGAGGTACAATGAGCGAGGAACTGTTCGTTTCAGGACAGTGTCTCTGCTACTGCCTGTGAATGGAGAGGGAGAAAGACCTGACTGCTTGAAAGCAGCCAGACGCACTTGCAATTCAAAGCCGCTCACTCAAAGCACAAAACACCTCCTTTGAAGCATGAAAAACTACATCAGTCTGGAGCTATTTTACTCGTATTGCACTAGCGAGCCTCGGATCCTTTTGATGCAGCACATAATATGCTACAAAACTTCTATAAAAGCCTTATCGTTTAGTTTTTATCCAATTACAGATGTGACACATTTTTAATATTAATGGCATCTAGGGGACTGAAATGCTTGCCACATCTCTGTTTTTATCTGTGCTGCGTGCTGAAACGCAGTTCAGATCAGAACACTTTTCAGGGTTCTCCATTGCATTCTGTCCTTTGGTGTTCATCAAACCTAAATGTGGCCGAACTAGGACTACAGACTTATAAAACCTGCAGATCATTGACGGTGCTGAGATTTTCATACCCCTCTGCAATGTACACACCCCTTTGAGTTCATCACATGAGAGAACAACATTGTGCAAATGTTATAAGAATAGTTTTGGATTTTCTGTATAGTTTATTATAGTCTTGAAACATTTATTCAGATGCTCTCCATAACAGTCTGCCAGGTTTAAGTGCAAAACAAATGGCGACACAGCTATTAAAGATGTAGTTAATCCTGTATTGCTCAAAATATTTGTATAGAGGCTCAGCTTCCTGTGACTAGTGCAGATTACATTTATGTCCGAAATTAATTGTAGATATCTGTAATTGAAATGACTAGACACAACTTAGAGATATCGCTAATTAATTTATCACTAGAAAAAAATGGAGAAAAATAATTAGACATCTTTAAAAACTCTGTGGACAAGTAAAATCTCATTAGCAAACATTTTAAAAAAGGAGGAACATCATTGCAGATATCTCTAATGTACATTAAGATTAGCCAAATATGTGATGTTTTTGTAACGAATTTTGGAATAAGTTATCACTGCTTGCTGAATTTGTGCATGCTTTTTTAAACCTAACCAATCTATTATCTTCTGACTTCATCCAAGCTATCCCTTCTATGAACCTGGCAATTCACTAGGAGGGTATTCCTATCAATTTCCAGACAGCTTGTCACTAATGCTCATAATAACAGGCACTTGCAGATAACTGCAAAGAAACATTGCAGATATCGTCAATGCACGACATGAATAGTCAACTGAGACTGGTTAAAATTACAGATGAGGAATTCTGTCCCCCATCAGGTTAAAAAAGGTTAGAGAAATAACGCCTGCACCACAGCCATACTTGTGCCCTCAAGAGAGAAACCCATATTCTAGAGAGGAAATGGAGAAAAACTAAATTAGAGGTTTTTAGACTTGCATACAGAGACAGTGTGCTCAGTTACAGACAGGCACTAAAGGCTGCGAGGGTTCAGCACCTGAGCAAACTTATAGAAAACAATCAGAACAATCCTTTTTAACACAGTGGCTACACTAACAACAAATCAGTTATCTGTAAAGAGTATTCCATCTCAGTTTAGTAGTGAAGACTTTATGAACTTCTTTACTGAAAAAATTGAATATATAAGAAACACAATTTCTGACGTCCAACCTCTGACAGCATCCTGTGTTCCAGTCTCACCTGATAGTACTCAGTCACAATTACAGTGTTTTACAATTATAGGACAGGAAGAGCTGTACGGCCTTATAAATAAAACCAAATCCACAACATTTGTGTTAGATCCTATTCCCACCAAACTGCTAAAAGAGGTGTTACATGCAGCTGGAGAGCCTATTCTTAATATCATTAACTCCTCGATATCCCTCGGTCATGTCCCTAAACCTTTCAAGTTAGCAGTTATCAAGCCTCTCATCAAGAAACCAAATTTAGATCAAAACAAACTATCAAACTATAGACCAATCTTAAACCTTCCTTTTATGTCCAAGATTTTAGAAAAGATTGTGTCTGCCCAGTTATGTAGTTTCCTGAAAGAGAACAATATCTTTGAAGAGTTTCAGTCGGGTTTCAGGCCCCATCATAGCACAGAAACTGCACTAGTAAAGATCACAAATGATCTTCTCTTAGCTTCAGACCAAGGCTGCATCTCTCTCTTAGTTTTATTAGATCTTAGTGCTGCATTCGACACTATTGATCATGACCTCCCATTAGATCGCTTACAAAATCTCATAGGCATTCAGGGATCAGCATTAAAATGGTTTAAATCATATCTGTCCGATCGTTACCAGTTTGTAGATTTAAATGGAGAACAATCTACTTTAATGCAATTAAAACATGGGGTTCCACAAGGCTCTGTTCTAGGACCCCTGCTTTTCACATTATACATGCTTCCCATAGGTAATATTATTAGAAAGCATGGAATTAGCTTCCACTGCTACGCCGATGATACCCAGATGTACATCTCCTCAAAACCGGGAGAAGCATCACACTTGGCGAGGTTAACCGAGTGTGTTAAAGACTTAAAAGTTTGGATGACTCATAACTTTCTTCTATTAAATCCAGATAAAACAGAGATCTTGCTCATCGGCAACAAGAACAGCACACAGAACACCCAGCATTTAAATTTTAGTTTAGAGGGATGTACGGTAACCGCTAGTTCCACAGTAAGAAACCTGGGAGTTATCTTAGACAGCGACTTATCTTTTAAAAATCACATCAGTCATACCATAAGAACAGCCTTCTTTCAACTCAGAAATATTTCAAAACTTAGAAACATGTTATCGTCATCTGATGCAGAGAAGCTCGTCCATGCATTCATGACCTCAGGGAACAGCCTCCCTGACAGCGTCCGTGGCTCAGACTCACTCGCCCAGTTTAAGTGTAGATTAAAGACGTATCTTTTCAGCAAGGCCTATACTTAACTCCGATCTTAAAAACTGCGATCTTACATTAAACTATATTAATATTATGAACAGCAGCTACGCTAATTCCGCTCCACTCTTCTTTTCTTCTTTTCCATACCCGAGACTCCCGGAGGCTCTGCCCACGAGCTCCTCACCCTAACAACCAGATTCATCTGGAGGTGTTCCGGCGCCCCGGAGGCTCCGCCCACCAGCTCCTCACCCTAACAACCAGATTCACCTGGAGATGTTCCCGTGCCCCCTGGACCTACACCTAACACAGTCATCATCTGTTTATACTATAGTTTATATAAATCACACTGCTGTTGTCGCCCAAATGAGGATGGGTTCCCCTTTTGAGTCCGGTTCCTCTCAAGGTTTCTTCCAAAAAGGGAGTTTTTCCTTGCCACAGTTGCCCCAGGCTTGCTCATTGGGGACATATACAACACTTATTAATTATTGTTTTCTCTTTTTTGAGTTTAAACTTGTTGGTTTAGTGTAAAGCTGCTTTGAGACAATGTCTGTTGTGAAAAGCGCTATATAAATAAACAAACTTGAACTTGAAACTTAATTTTTAAATATAGTCAGTGAAAATAGAGTTGGGATTAGTATGGAGAGAGTATAAAATTGCTTGTTATGCCTGAAAGCTACTTAAAGAAACTTTCTTAGAAAGATACTTAGTATTAGCACACTTATGCAAGCTCCATAAATGTACTTTTGGGGGATTTTCCTGTTTCTCGTATATTATGTCTCCAGCAAGCTTTCACCTCAATGTCTTGTTCAAGGAAATCCCAGTATCTCATGTAAATTGCGATAACTATGGATTATTTTTATTATATCAATGCTAATGGCATGTAAATAAATAAAGATAAAATGAAGATCAATTTATCCATGATTGCAGCTTTTTTATTTAGTTTAATTTAATATTTCATTTTTTATCTTTTCATTTTCATAACATACATTTTTGGAATTTAAGTTATTCATTCATTCATTTATCTTATTATTCCCTTTTGGGGTTGCAGGGGTCTAGAGACAGCGCACATCAGGCTAGAGACAGTGGTACACCCTGGACAGGTTGCCAGTCCACCACAGGGCAATAGTTTCTTTTCATTAATTAAAAAATCCTTGCAGTCTGCTCATTATGAACAGCAACAGTGACATTTATCAAAAGACCTTTCCTCTCTTTGAATGCAGAGAACCCGATCCAGTGTTATTATGTGACGTGAAACTGCAGTCAAGTTTATCCAGGCAACACACCTGTTTAACTCTCAAGCAGCACTAAAATGCAGTTAAAAAGCAAGCGGACCAAACTGAACTAAACCGCTCTGTACCATAAACTGGAAAGCACCATTTGACCACTGCTACCAAACACCACTTTACCTGGATTTGTTCGAATGGCACTTCAAAACTGAACGACTCGTTGTAGTAAGGGTTAAGGGTGTTCTTTTTGATTGTCGTCTTCTTCTTTTTCAGACGCTTGCCATTTTGCATCAGGTGGATCTTGACATAAGGATCTGGCAACACACAAAGACAGGTTATATTACTTTTTTTTTTCATCTTTCACAATACAATTAAAAATGAAACTTGTACATAGGTCAAAATTTAGCTATAGTCTCTTTGAGGCAGGGTCAATGATTTGTGGGCGTACATTTGAATTGACCAAAATAACCATACCCTTAAACCAACAGTGCTTATCCCTATTATTCTTCCTGCGTAGCTACAAGTGTGTATCTGAAAATCACCCAACCTTAAATACACACACATTTCAAAGTTCCTGTTTCAACATGTGTACTAGGGTTATCTTCTATTCCAAGTAAGTTTATTACGATATCAAGTTAGGTCTTTCAACGATCACAAAGACTATGTAAATTTAAGCCATCTTCATGTATTCATATTTTCCACCAAAAAGAGATCATTAGGTCACATACACATTGAATAATTTGCAAAACAGTTGTTTCTAAATGCAAAAACAAATTGTTTTATTGAAAAATCTAAAATATTTGAGGTCAAATATATGTATAGTTTGTATTTATATCGTATTATTATTATTTTTTTTTTTGTCTACGTCTACACATGAAGCGGGGAAAAAGGGAAGCTGAAACAAAGATTTATTTCAGACTGGACATGCCTTTATTTCTAAGAGCTTGAGGGGTGCAAAGAAGGAGAGCTCTGAGGACATGAGGACAGATGATGCACCCAGACATCTATGGGTGCTCATTTCCACCAGAATAAAAATATTAATAATAATGGCTTAAAAAGTCTAAAATTTTAGATAAAAAGTTGAAATTTTGACAAATGCTACGCATGGGAACACTGCAAGAAAAACGCAGTTTAAGGAAAGTTCAAGAGTTAGTTTGCTTAGAGCAATTCCATGCTGTTTTGAATTGCATCATTAATAAATCCATGTTTGAAATAATGTTTTATCTCTTTATAGCTTTTATCTCAAAATTGTAACTATTTATCTCAAAATTGAAACTTTTGTATTTTGAAACTTTGAATTTTAATTAAAAATGTAGACTTTTTAAGCAATTATTATTTTACCTTGGCAGGATTGGGCTTCCATTTATAACATATAGGTCATAACAGGAATATGCTGGAATAAACTAAATTAATGGATGCACCACATTGCTAACTAGCGCACACTTTTAGCTGAAATCAAGAAAAAAAAGGTTGTGTTGAGAGGGTTTTAGCTGTTTTGTTTTGCATCAATGCACAGAAAAAGTGCAGCACTACCTTGACGTTACATTTCTTTCTATTGAAGTCTTCTACATTTGACAAATGTCATTATTGCTACAACAAACTGAAGCCAGCCACGGTGTTTCTAGTGTCTGTATAAGATGTTTATGATGAAAACAAAAGGTGATGTTAGCTAGGATGTCATTTTTTCATTTTCAGAACATTATCAAATGTCGAAAAACCAGCCATTTTTCTGTTTCTGAAATGAAAATCAAAATGAACATGGATTCTGCCTTTATCTCAAGATACGTTTAAATCTATCTACTCCCTACATCTATATTCCACTCCCATCATGCATCTCTCTTCATTGGTTTGCTTTACACGGGACTGATTCAATCTTCCATTCCCTAAAATCCCCTTTTGATTGAACTCTCAAAAAGGATGAAATATCAAGGAAACGTCCTATTTGTCTATTCACCTTTCATCTGAAAAGGAAGTAAATGTGACTTTTAAGCCATTCTGAGACGGAAAAGTGGTCTGACATCACGTCTGCCTGAGCCTTTCAAAAAGAAAGAATGAGATAGAAAGAGGATAGCAGCGCTTACTGGACTGAGAAATGGTCCGATTTAAGCAGAATTACCTTTAGTCCAACATGTCACTTCACTTGTTCTCTCACTGACACGTCTATGTCTCTCATGTCAAAATCACATTCTCTGATCTGGAATTTGAAAAACGCCTCTGGTATTTTCAGTTCTGTTCTATTACCCCTTTAAATGCTTCTTGTTTCACCAAAAAAAACCTCACCTCCCCAAATCAACCCTGTGCTCATATCCATGTATTCATTTAAAGGCAACAAAACAAAACAAAAGGGCCGGGATTAGGGTACTGAAAGTTTCAAATGCATAATAGCAATCGACAGAAGAGATGTGTGGCATCCGAGCTGAGCAAAGCTCCAGCCCTTGTTCCTACACAGCCCTTGAACTAACACTGTTGCTCTGTTTAGCAGAAACTAAATTTACTAGATAATTACTCCCTATAAAAGTGATACTTTTAGTTTTCTAACAATCTTCCTGTTTTGCATACGTTTCAGTATAATTTTTTGCAAAATGGTTAAATTTGACTTTGCTAAACCACGAGGAACACATTTTTAGTAGCAAGTGGACATTGTTTATCTGGACACATATTTGAAACTATTGAGTGTGAAGCTGTGGGACTTTCCGCCAGAACTTGACTGATTCCACATCCACAAGATTGTGTTTTTCCTTTGTATTGATTTGTTGTTGTTTTTTTTCATTTATTTTTAGCCTTTTTGCTGTTATTAGAACAGATTGGACAGTAGAAATGACACATGAACAGTAGAGAGGCTGAAAATTGACAATGGGTTTGGGACTCCAACCTGCCTCACCCTGTCCCTTTTGATATGTTTGTGGCAGTAAATTAGCCTTAAATTTTAAACCAATAAAAAAAAAAAAAAAAAGAAAATATCAATTGTTGGCTAACAAGCACCTGCTCCTTTTTAAAACTTTCTAAGTTGTTGTTTGGTTTATTTAATAGCCTCCATAAAATTTGCCTTACAGAAACAAGTAGTACAACTCGTTTTGAAAGCCTAAACAACATTTTGATTTCTATTGGTGAATTTTTGGACTGTTGGCGACATTTATTCTCCCCTTACAACAAAATGACAATTTGTGATCAAAAAACCATAGGAGTTAAAACAAGAATATAATGCTGAATGTTGTTCACTGTATAGATATCTACAGACAGCAACAAAAATCACCAAAACTAAGTCAAAAAGTGCCCAAAGATTTGACTAGTGAGACACACAATGCCCCTTTCACATCTTTCCGTTCACTGTTGGAGCTCAGATTCTGAAAAGGCGCTCCCTGTGTTTCTCTCATAATGTGTGAAAGTACAGAGTTGTGCGGAAGAGAGCAGAGTACAGCGCCTCCTGTTGGAGACACTCTAACACCACACCATCTGCTAGTTCTGGCTGCTCGCTCCATCAAACTTTAACAAGCTGGAAACACGTGGCGAAGCTGTTTATGATGCTGAACTTCAACAGAACTTCTCTGGCCTTTAAAAGTGCTGCTCTCCCTTGTTGCTTGGCAACAGAGTGCCTGAGGTTTGAGGCTGGTGAGGAAATCTGTGGTGATCTACTATGTACACTAAGACAGCAGCCCAGCCAGAATTTTGTGGTTCAGGGAGTTTACGTTGCTTGTAAAGAATAGTCTCTTGGGAAGCTCGTATAAGAGGTAAACTGCAAGTCTGAGTGGAAAGAGGTTTGGCCTTCACCTCTGATGTGGTGTGCCTTTATTGGCTCAAGTACATAAATAGGAATTAAGTCAGTAGTCTCAGAGGTATCTCCTAGTGTCAGACTACATCTACTGCAGTCGCTGAGGTAATGCAGTTTGAGCTGCGTTTTAAAAACCATACAGTACACCTTCAATTAAAATCCATACTTAAGCGAGCTTAAACTATGGATTACATTTTATTAATTGATTAACCAGGAAGAAGTTGAAACAATGGATGAATACTACAGCACAAACCTACTGATATTAATATAAATGAATACTATTCATATTAATATAATCCCAATTTCAGAGAGTGGTGATTGGTGGTTTTAGACTCTGTGTGTCTGGTTATGGCCAGTTATTAATGGATACCTATGTGACGTAACCACATCTGTAGTTTAATGCAAACTATGATCCAGAAACAACACTATGTGATAACTGTAAAAAATTGACATTTAGATCCTTGGAACAAATGCAGATATTCTTGTTGACATTGTGGATGTTACAGAGTGACTCAACTTCCAACTTCCATACTTTGATCCGTGTTGTTTTTATTTTGAAAAAGGAATTAAATAAAGTAGGAACAAGTCGGATGGTTAGGGTTAGAGTTACAGTTAGGTAGAGTTAGCCTTTGGGTGAACTCTACTAACATTGCCATTTGAATAAAGTACAGGGGATATGTAGCAACCCCATCGTCCTCCACCACCAGATTATATCCATGATCTAAAAAATATATTATGTCTAAATCAGGGGTGTCAAACATATGGCCCGTGGGCCGCAACTGGCCGACAAGGCCATCGAATCTGGCCTGTGGGATGATTTTGGAGCGAGAGCGAGAGAAATGGAGAGAGAGAGAGCAGGGAGTTCACTGTGAATAAGTTTACAAACATAGCATTTTAATTAATGCAACATTTTTAATAATTAATTGCAAATTAATTGCTTTGCTAATAAATTGTTTTAACCAATTATTCAGCCTTGCGTATCTCCGCATTGCAGCAGACGGGTCTATTTTTTCTCGCGGTAGTATACGCGCAGTGAGCAGTGCGAGCGCCCCGTCTCTATGCACCTCTGACTTTGGGTTCCCAGTAAAATGACGATGATTCATTCTGCAGGAGGTAAAACCGTCAACGATATCGTTGCTGTTGTGCTGCTAAAATCAGTAAATACAGTAGAATTGTTTATATTATGCTATGCTTATTTAAAACTGCATTACCAGAGAGTTTTTCCATCTAACACACTGTTTAGTTTGGTAGTTAAACTGGGAGCCCAATATGAAGAGTTCCCATATGAAGTGAAAGGGTTGTTCCTGACTTAGCACAATATACATTTAGAATTTTTTATTTTTTTTTGTGGAAATATTCATTCATTTTCCAACTCGCTTATTCCCTTTTGTGCCACCGTGCCGCTCATGGAAATATTTGTTCATCAAAATGTTTTACTTTCAGAATATGGTTCATTGTTGAAAAAATACTAACTATTAATAGGAAAAATAATATGTATTTAAGGAATGAACCAATGAAGGCACTCAATGATTATTCTACATGATTTGTTTGGTCCGGCCCCTAGAAGCTCAAATTATGCACCATGCGGCCCGCTAGCTCAAATGAGTTTGACACCCCTGTTCTGAGTGACAAGGCGATTCTTCTGGGTTGGAGTTAGGGTTACAGTCAGCCAACATTGCCTTTTGAATAAAGTACAGGAGATATTTTCCTTTTTATGAACCCCATCACCCTCCCCCACCAGATTATATACTTGATCTCAATAAAGACCCCAAGATTGGATACTTTTCATGATTTAATCGGCTTGCCAGCTGCTTGCCAAATGACATCATGGTAAATGTTGTATACAACCCACCAACACAGTTCTCATCTAACAAACAAATCCACACCTTAAAAGCCTGAAGAGGACAACTGCAGGGATTGCTAAGCGGCGTGATTGAATTCAAATGAGATTTATTTGAGCAGCAGAACCGTGTCTTGTATGATTAAGGAGCATAAACATGGTTTGAAAAAGAGAATAGGAGAAATGCTGATTGTGGGATGAGTCGTCCTCCCTGCAGTTCAGCCACAATGGAAACAGTGATAATTATTGGCATGATCCACGACTGCTATTGTTTCGAATCATGTGACGACTTGTTCAAGTGATTCCACTGAGAGAACGACAACCCTTCATAACTAAAATTATATCCCAGACACTTTTACCAGCTAGGAAGGAAAAGAGAGGGGGAACGCACCCTTAACTGGGCAATTTCCACCCAGGATTTGATTGATCTGGCAGACGCCCAGTTCCTCAGGCTTTGTGATGAAACTCTGTAAGAGGTTTGGGGGCTGTAGTTATCACATTGTGAGAACTACAGTCCTCTAATCACAGAGCCTTAAATAGAACTGTTAACGGTGTTAATTTCACTAGTGTGTTGAAGCCGTGTACAAACTGTGACTGACGGTTTATTCCCGGCTATAATGTGGATTGCTAATGGAGAGTGTGAGAAAGTTTGTTCTGGCCTAGGATCTTAATAGCCCTGTCTCGATGACTGAAGGGAAGCCACTCCACAGGAGCAGCTACTGAAGCCTCAGAGAGCAGATGCTAGCAGCCTGGAGGGAGATTATTCAAGGATTCATGGATGGTTGAATGCAGCGGTTAAGGCACGGATTGGATGTGACTTCTGAATACTCAGCTCTAGATTTCAGTCAGTGCAAATGTGTATTCACCACAGTCAAATATTACTTTAGCTGATAAAGCAGGTTTGGGGAGCACTGAGTGGAACAGACTGTGAATGACTCCATGTGCAGTACATGACTATAAAAGTGAAAGATGTACTTAAGCGACTTTGCATTTACATACAGACCACCTGGTGGAGTGATGAGACCAGCGTGTAAAATAGAACCAGAATAGATAGACCTGTCTTTTTAAAGTCTTTAGTTGGAAACCAAAGCCTCTACCGGTTCTGGTGCTGCTCTATTATTTGGACAATCTGCATACTCGTGAAAAAACAAACAAACAAAAAAGGTTTCACTATTTTGGAAAATGATTATAATCAGAAGCAAATTTTCTCTGCTGAAGCCTGCTGTGTCTTTTCATGCGCGTCTTATTTTGCAGGGAAATATCTGGTTTACCCACTGGAATAAATACAGAACTTCAATGATACATCAAACTAGGACATCTCCATGAGACACACACTGAGAGGAACATTTTATTTCGAACCCTTTCTGTCCCTGTGCTCATTACTGATGCCAAACACACTTCCGGCCAAATGACTGAACTCAATAAAAAAAAATCTGTCCAAATTACATTTCTAAAGTTAACATTGCCACTAGATATGAGAGTAATTACTTCAGTAAATCTTAAAAAAATGAAGATTAATCGTCACAAAAAATGATCCCAACGTGATTATATGAATGAATTTGAGCATATATTCATGCATTACATTTTTTTCCATTGTGCATTTATTTTTACATTTAAAAATGTTTTGTAATTTTTTTCATTTTTCATAACTACACTTTTTACATAAACTTACAAATGACTATTTTATTTTACTGCCTAGACTTTCCACGATTGGCTGGTGCTATTCAACAGTTTTCATTTCAGACCCGAAAATGTTTGTTTTTAGTCAGAATTTAGAATGTGTTGTTTAGTGTGCTCACTTTTAGGACACTGCCACTCGTTCTACCACCATTCTACCAATAGCTCTTCCATGCTCACTTGTCTTTGGTTTGTGCTTGTGGAACTTTGTGTGGTTTTGCCGAGATTTGCTGTGAAATTATAATTTTTGACCATTTTCTATTAAACTAATTGAGACTGCCTTGTCTACTGGGTTGTGACCTTTCATTTCAGCAGAACAGGGCGTAACATTTTTACGTTTGAAACTTGACAAATAAAGTAAAGAGGTATTTTTAATACTAGTTCACACTAAAAAGTTTTTCATTAAATTCAACCAAAACAGGTTATTAGAACATCACTAACAGACCCATAAATGCACCGTTATTTAGTGTCACTAGTAACTAAATAATACACACAGAAATACCCAGAACTGGATTATGAAGTCTAAGCCTGTTTTGCTGCCACACACTTATTTTAAACATTATTTAGGACCTCTATATATAAACACAAACCTCCCTCGCTCCGCTAAAACTGTCCTCAGATGCTATCTCTCTCAGTATCTCTCGATTCTGAAAACCAGCAGATCTGAACACAGAGAGGCAGGTGAAAGCGTGGCTTGTTTATGGTTACACTGCAAATGCAATTCTGACGTCCAAATATTATGTCAACCCAATGAAAATCTTTGAGTTAATGCCTCAAAAAGAAAGCTAATTAGAGGTTTAGCATCTATTAAGGTTTAGCATCTATTAAGTCTTGTAAAGATAATATGTTTGGAGGAGTGGACTACCCCAAATTTGACTTATAAAACCCATTGACAAATTGAGACTCATTGCACCCACCCTAGGAACCTAGCTTCCCCTCTTTGAAACAGTGAGGGGAAGTTTGTCTCTCCAATACTGATAAAAAGGTTTGCCTGAAAACAATTTTAGAAGTATTTATTTATTTATTTATTTATTTATGTTTGTTCATTTTTATATTGAACCTGTTTAAATGGATTTATCCAGTCAGTGTAAAACTGTTTAAAAAAGTCATTGCCTAGAATACATTTGACAACATTTAGTTGGCAAAAGCTAACTACTCAAATACATGATTATTGTTCTATCGGTTGAGTATGGAAACTATTTTTATTGCAGCATCATTACCTGAACACTGGGAAGTATCCTTTATTAAAATTTAAATTTATGCATTTGGGAGACGCTTTTATCCAAAGCGACTTAAATTTTGAATGAATGAACACATTATTTTGTCAGTTTTTGCTTTCCCTGGGATTTGAACCCACAACCTTAGCACAATGCTCCAACTGAACCAACTGAGCCACAGGGAAGCTAAAATGTTCTGCTTCTACTCTTTCAGAATTATTTCAAAAGCACCACCTATATAAAGTTATGATGAACATAATTGTCAAAACAAACACTTATGTTGCGTTTTAATAACTAGTGCTCTGAATATCACAATGGCAGAGCAGCGCGACTCACCTGACAGGCCACCCACATCCATTTTCTTTAGGTTCTTGGCCTCCAGAACGACCACAGTCAGTTTTCCAGCGGTGGGAACATAGCGCAGAGAGAAACAAATGTCACCCAGCTTCTCTTGCTGTGAGAGGAAAAGAAAAGTTAATTCAGGATCAAACTGCTAAATGTAACGTGAAACACCCCCCAGTACAGCAATATCACATTTAAATAAATGGATTCCCACTCTAATCATTCATGATTTTGAAAAAGATCCTGGAATGAATCAACTCTGATTTTCACATGGAAACAAGAGGCATGTAATAATCCTGTTCTTTTTCATTTTTCTACTAAACAGGGTCCGACCGAACTGAGAAAATTTCATGACTTGTTACGACTGAATGGCTAAACCCAGTGAAAATGCATGGTAACATTCACACAATCCATTAATATTTCAACACAAACATATGTGACATATAGAAAACAGCATGAAGGGGGAAAGGTTACTTCATTTTCCTTTCAACTGGCTGATGCCATTTTCTGCACAATCAATTTTCTGTCAATTAAAAGGTCAACTAAAGTGAAATATAACATTTCAGAGCTTAATTAAAAGATTTCCTCAAGCTAAAAGAGTGGAGTTGACTGCTGATGTTGATTACATTTCTAAAACTGTTATTACGTTCAGGATCGTTTTGCTTCCAGAGGAATTGAGTGTTTTAGACTGAACTAAATGCTGCTGCAAGTGGCTGTCGCAGTTTTTTTGTACACAGGCACTTAAAGTGCAGCCCTCAGGACACCACTTCACAGATTCCTTGATAAAAGTCAATACGCTCCAGCTTCCTCAAGCGTTGGTTAAAGTGCTCAGCTAGTTCATCGGACATGGAGCATCAGAGCTGCACAAACTCTCAACTCAACCTTCAGCGGATGTAGATCAGTGCTCAGCAGGCTTTTGACAGCGTCATAATTAACCTTTCCACCAAAGAGCTATGGGACAGAAACAATGTTCCCATAGAAACCAGCCCTTAAATGCTATACTCAATGACATTTAGCATTAAAATTAAATATCCCCAAACACATGGTAAGTCAAACTTTTTATTTATAAAACAGAAGCATGACTCAAATGATTAGCTGACATTTTCAGTGAAGTAAGAGAAAACGCATTATAATATTGTTTAATATTTATTGAGATTATTGTGGCGGCATTGTTTATGGTTTGGACACCAATGAAGTAAGCAGCTATATAGTCACCATTTGCCTCAGTGCGTCTTCTGTTTTATTTTGTGCGCTTTTAGTGTAACTTCTGCAGCTCCAGAGATCTCATTGGGCCACCATTTTTTGTACATTTTTAACAAAAGTATTATTTTATTGCACTGCCATATTAGATCCATTTTAAGCGAGGACGACGACCAATAAAAGCCGACATCCATAATTATTTCTATCGGATTTTTTTCTGTCATCATCTTCTTTGTTCCCTGGTGGCACAGTGAGAATCTTTTTAAGACACAGTCATTTATGCGATATTCTTCAAACTGCAGTAAACATACTGGTTTTGTACTTGAGAAATAAATATAAAGTTATAATTTGCTAAACAATATATAAAACACCATATTTCCCCACAGCACACACTACAGTATCTAATCACAGCGGCCTTTGTGCTTTTATTTAATAAAATAAGCAACGGTATACATTATAAAATGCTTAAGATGGGTTATCAGCTACAGTAACTACAAAGGAAACAATGAAGAGTTACTTTCCTGTTTGTTCTTCACCAGGAACTATATCGCCAGTCCCTTGTTGCGGGGACAGTAATAAGCAGCACACAGAGTTCCCGTTTAGAGTGGGGATCTTCCCTGTTCATAATTCGATTTGTATTATACCAGATAAGTAATCAAGAAATGCATTTGAGATTTCATGCTGTGTCTACAGCAATGTTTCCATCCAAAGATGCAAATTAAATGTTTACGCAAAATAATAAAATAAAATGAATAAAACACTGTTTTCATCCAACGAGTACAAGGGAACAAGTTTGCCACTTCCTGGCACCAAACATCAAAAGAAAAATGGAAGTTACCGCATTAGCAGAAGGCTTTTTTAGTATATAATAACTTTCTTGCATCTTAGAACCCTTGCTTTTGGGGGTGGGACGCTTGAACCCCCTTCGCACCATAGCAAAAGTACTATCAAGTGCATTCACAGGTTAAAAAAAACAGCATTTTAAAAACTTACAAATAGTTTTGTGCTCATGAACTCTTTTCAAACACTGTTATTAGTGTATTATCTACACTTATTATGTTCAGTCCAACCAAAGTTAGCATTTACCTCTTCCTTCTCAGCGCTCTGGAGGTCCCTCCACTCTTCAGTCACATGACTAAAGTCCACCTTATTCATTGGCACTTTTACGTCTCCAATGGCGTCATGTTTGGAGAAGCGGTCAAAGTCATAGACGGTCATCACCAGTGTCTTCCCTCCCAGTTCGGTGTAGGGAACCTGTCAGATATGAGTGGAGAAATAATTGTTTGGACGTGCCTTCCAGACAAAACCTTCTCAATGCCCGAGTTAGGATGCTGGATCTAGATGCTGGGATGGAAATGTGAGACAATAACTAGCGTTTGGGAAAGAGGGGAGAGATTTGATTCTTGATTGCCTTCAATTGAGCTGTTTTGCGGACAAAACTCATTATCCCAAAGGACTTGTTCCAACATAGTGACAAACTGCTTGATTGGCCGGGGAAGAGATAAGAAGCAAGGATTGCTATTTTGTCCTTGACACTATCACACACACCAGCTCTCCAGTCTCTTGGTTTCAATAATGAAGGCACTTGTGATTACTTGTCACAGCGTTGTGCCTGTCTCTGTAGATGCTCCTACTGCCGCAGCCGTGTGCTCATTACTCATTCTCAAGGTACTGTGTCATTGTGTTGAAAACGAACAAGCCTAAACAAGAAGAAGTGGTTCTCTCCTCCCATTGGTTTATTTCAGCTGTTCTTTTAAGAATTCCACACTTCACAAAGCATTTAATGGAAGTCTAAAAGGGCTGATTGTGGTAATTACATAAAAGGTCTTTCTAGCTGCATGACGTCTGATAAAAACATATCAGAAAGCTCAGCTTAATAGTCAAAATGCAAATTGCGATGCTTTCTGGCTGATCAATATCTGCAGGAGTTTGTCTGCATGTTTGCATGTAATTAAACCAATGCACCCTGCTGCGCAGTCTTGTTACTCCACCAGAAGAAGCAAGACATAACTTGATTATGATCCATTCAACGACAAATATAAAACTCAAAGCAGCTTGATTGACATGTTTGGGACTTACCTTGAAGGTGAACTGCTCGTTGAAAACAGGGTTCAGTGTCTTCCGGTGGACCTTGGTCTCAAATTTCTTCTTCTTGTCAGGGAGAAGGTAGACCTTCACATAGGGGTCGGAAGTCCCACCCATGTCCATGGCAGGCAGCTCTGCAGCTTGAATGATTCCCACTATGAGCTAAAAGTGCAAAAATGACATGAGTATCACTGCAAAGATTGTAGTCTTTATCTGAACCATCATCCCAACACCGCCCTGTAGCCCAAAGTACTGCAATCTATCCTTGAATGCCTCGAGATACTTGAGGATTGGTCAGGCATAGTTGGACCCTCCAAACTGTCGCAGCATTAAGGATACGGTCAGACCATGTCAAGCGTAGACCTATCTCTACATCAGACCTGATAATTGATTGGCTGAGCTGGCTGGTCTGAGCTCCGGATTGACCTGCCAGTCACCATATCCCATGACTGCCAGAGTCAGTCAATCAAGCTCCCATCAGCTTCTCATAAAAAAGCTCTGCACAGACACTCTGCTGAAATCAGTGCTCCCAGTTTCTCTCTCTGCTTCCACAGGAACATCCAGAGCCAGAATCAGGCTTAACCGGTGCTCGCTCAGCAGATTGCTTTTGCCAAAAAAGAGACTAAATCCTTTTCATCTCCTGTCAGTTTTTTGGAACTTAGTTTCTGTTATTAAACGCTGGTGGGCTTCAGGTTCAGAAATCCAATCTTCAACACACAAGAAACATAAAAAAATCACATTTTAAAGGAAGAAAGGCTCCACCATTAATGCCCATTGTTCCTACAGATAAATCCTATACAATATTTGTAACATTTTTTTAAAGAATGACAGAGAAAAACCCAAAGGTGGCAGTTATGTTAGTCAGCGAATGGAATCCCAAAGTCAAGATGAGAAATAACTAGGACTTTATAATTAGCTGTAAAGGTCAAGTTCACCCTTGAAATCACCCCAGTGTAACCCAATTACAACGCTTCTTTCAAGATATTTGATATTATTGCAATTATTGCCATAATGAGGTCCTGTAGATCAACCACTAGAGAATGAGGCTACCAGTAGTATGTCAACCTTTTTTAATGTGTGGATCCTGCGTAACACAATATCAATGACACTCATTTTTTCTCAGTCTTGAAACAGAGACTGCAGATTTCTGACGGCATTAGAGAATTATCTAAAACAATTGAAATTCAAGTGAATATAGACTTTGTCTGACTTCAATGTTTTGTCTTTTTTAGATGGTAAATGAACACTTGCAGTAGCTTTGATGAGCCAGTACTTGTTTCGTCTGTTGGGAGGAATCAAAAGGCCTCTTCATCTAATGCCCTGTGATCTGATTAAAACTTCTACTGTCTTTATTCTCATTGAACAAAAGCTTAACAAGTCTGTTAACCCTCAGAAGTCAGGGTCTTTTTAACAATTTGCTCATAGAAATTACATTTAAAACAGGTTTTTGTGGTAATACTTGATAACATTTTTTTTGGGTACAACACCAACTTCTTTTTTACTTCTTATTTTTCTATGAATATTTTTTTACCCGAAATTGTACAAACTACAATTCTATTGTGCCTTAGTTTTGTACCAGAACTTTTAAAAAACAAAAGCCATATCACAGGTCTTGTAAGGGTTACCACTTCTTTTCACCACTCGATGGCACTGATGGTACCAATTTGGGGTTTGTAAAATGAAACTGAAAGATGACTTTTTTATTGTAATCACCTTACAAGTTATGTGTCATGACTCTTGTAATGGTGTTTCAAACCCCCCAAAAATCCAAACTAATAATATTTTTGAAACCTAAGTGTTATGTTTGAGACCAAAATTAAACAATAGCTGGTTCGCATCATGGCACACACACTGGTGCGTGTAGAAGGTGAAAATGAAATTGCCCTGGAGGACACACAAGTCACAAATGAATAATATTTGCTGATGTAAACAAAGTTGTTTGTAAGAATTTTTTTTAAACTGCACTATAATGGATGTGTTAAATGGAATTTTACAAATATTTTGTAAGCAAGCTGTGATACTTCATAGTTCAAGATGTGTCAATTTGGGACTTGGCATTTAAGGGAAAAAGTGGTCATGTATTTTTAGCATTTTTGAAAAAAAATAGTTTTTAAAAAAGTTTTAGATAAAATTGTAGATTATATTGTTCTATGTTAATACTCTTTTTTTTTTTTTTACAAAAGAAACAGGACCAGATGCTATTCTGAAGTGAAGTGTGAAGTGAAAGTGACATTACGACCAAGCATGGAGAGACCCATACAAGGAATTTGTGCTCTGCATTTAACCCATCCAAGTGCACACACACAGCAGTGAATAAACACACCGTGAACACACACCGGGAGAAGTGGGCAGCCATGGCTGCGGCGCCCGGGGAGCTGTGGGTAACTAGTGACTTGCTCAAGGTCACCACAGTCATGGTTGTCTCAGAAGGGAGAGAGTTTCAACACTCATCCCATCTTCAACTCCTAGTGGAGCTGGGGATCGAACCAGCGACCTTTTGATCTCCAGTCAACCACCCTATCCACTAGGCCACGACTGCCACAATGTAACAATAATGGATTTATAGTATTTTGGACTCTTTGAACTCTTGAAATAATTTAATTATAAATTACATAATCACATTTCTTAAAATAGTAGCACCTGTTAGTAAAATAGTAACTGGTAGCGCTATAACCAAAAAAAGTATATCCAGTACATGTGTTCAGACATGAGCTGTTGGCAAATTTGGGACCAATCAGACACTGTTTGGCTGAGTTATTACAACTTCCTGTTTATGGGAAAATTTCGATGTATGTCGAACCAAAAACGTCAAAAAAAAGCTTTGCAATTTAATATCCCACATCCCTCAATATAAAACTGATGGAGTTTGGAGATGAACAGATAAAATCTCCAGGTGGTGTTCGTTAAAGTATGACATGTGCAAAAGTAGCCAATTTTAGAGGTTTTCGTAAAATAGCTGAATTCCTATTCGATTTTACGGACACAATCAGTGTAACTTATATTTAATTCTTGAAACCCTATAGATGAGCGGCGTTTTCACCTACGACAAACTGTACCATAAGCTGAAACATGTTAGGTGTAAAATAGTGAAGCTTTGTGACAGCTTTCTGTCAATAAGGCACAAATTATAAGCCATAGCTCAAACAAAATCTTTTTCTTGCTCCGAGAACCATAAGAAGATGCCAAGGTCAGATCATGTGTATGGCTGTAGCTAATATTTGTCATATGTTTTCTCAAAATATGACATCTTCACATTTCTAACTGTGGAACCATAAAATCTAGAATATTGAGATAAACATCTTTCAAAATCAAACAAACCTAATAATAACTTAAAAAAAAAATATCTAGTCTATTGCTCGATTTAACCATTAATATTGGTCAATTTAGGTCTTCACACACCAGGTCTTCACACCTCCTGTAAGCAGTGTGAGTGAGTTACATTGTAATGGACAGGACAACATGAGTCAGGGAGGATCTGTGGGGGTGAAAGCTATTCGGCTGAGCTGAGATTTTGGCCTTAACAAGCTTCAGTCACTCTGCAGGCTAGACAAGCTTCACGTGGAGAGAAGATCAGTCGGATGCAGGCGGACGCTGCATCAGATTCAGTACTATGACTTCACCCCAGTTGGTGCACCACTCGCAAATCACATCTGAAGGGTTTGAGAAACCTTCTTCAATTACTGCTGCAACGCTTCTCATTCAAAACTGTTTTCAGAGAGGTTTGTTTTTCAGAAGGGGTTCTGTCCTTAAAATACCTGGAAATGCTGTGATTCACCTTATGGAATATACATGAATCTACACCTCTTTTGTGCTCTGCTCATTAATAACACCGCCCTCATCTGCACCCTGTCGCTCCATCTCCCACAAGATATGCCCTGGATTCTGAAATATTGTGCCATGTGGCTTTGTGACTGCCATGTTTTGTTCTTTTCTATTTTTACTCCCCGGCTTGCTCAGCAAGGTTAGAAAGGTCCCGGTTACCGTTAAACAATCCTGAGTTTTGTTGAGCTCTGTGTAACCTTTCACCTCTGGAAAGAGCAAGAGTTCCAGAAGAATCTCCCAGACCTCGGAGTCTCCCCGAGGCTGTGCATGGCTTGATTTGAAAGCAGACAGAAAAGAAGCAAGAACAGTTCCTGCTGGCACTGGGGAGGAGATATATGCTCGCGTCTGTGAAATGATCTGTGTGTTGAATCTGGGTCAGGCTGATGGAATTTTCGAAGCATTTCATGCTTTAATTCAGGACACGTTTTTCGCCTGCTGATGGCTTCATTTCTTGCACAAGGTGTTGGTGAAGTTTCAGGAGCGATAAACCTGTTCTCCCCCAAACTAAAAGCTTTTTTTTTTTTATTTGCAAATGCATGTTCTTGTTATATTTATCCTCAGAACTGGGTTGCACAAAAGATGAGAATGCAGTCTCTTGAAAGTCTCAATCTTGTTCTCATGCCATAAACAGAATACATTACCAGTCGGTTGCAGTCATTTTCTCACTTTGTAACTCTCCATATTGACAGCATGCAATGAGAAGGTTCCTGCGGAGGCTGTATTTATAACAGCTGTAATTTGTGTGATTGTGATGGTGGATAATCTGCCTCTTTCAGGTTTGCTGTTTTTGTTCAGCTCAGTCTCCGTATGAAACTATGCACGGCTCCCATTTGATAAAAAAGGAATTGCAATCTTTACGGAAGTCACTGGTTTTCGGCCAATCAATTTCATTGTAACTTGACATTTGCTGCATTTGTTGCATTTACAGAGTGATGGGCATTTTTTCTTCCACCTGAAATCCTCTGGCTTTCAGAGATAGAGTTTAATAATAGAGCGTCGGAATAACAAGTGTTTCATACTGTCAAAGTTCACTCCATCGTTCACATGAAAGTATGCAGCTTATCGAGAGCATTCAATTATGTACAAGTGACACGCAAAATAACCTTAGAGAAATGGGCATTATTTGAGTGGAGCCTGGTACTGTTTGACAGCAAGGCATGCAGTACTTACAAGAGGACCTCACTGCACAACACACACAGAGAGAATGATGAGGAGACGGCCCCTTACCGTATTCTCAGTGAAATTGTAATCCATGGAGTACTGTAATTTGCCAAGTTTCTCCTCTTCCTTGGGCTCCACCTCTTTCTCTGTGTCCGTCAGCCCTGTTTCTGCATCATCCTCATCCTTCAAGGCCTGAAGGAGACAGCCACTAACAGTCAGTCCTGTTGGTGGGAGGCCTGTGCTGCCCGAACACCCTCGGCAGAGAGCAGCCTGCTCTTCAACCGCACCTCTATCAGGGGGAGCAAGCACTAAAACACCACAGCCATTAAAACTATGACATGCTCACGGATGCACTGGATTCGGCCTGTCAAAGCACCTCCTTTAGTGCCATTTTGTGGAAACGGTAGTAAGAATACAAACTATATGAGTGCAGGCAATTTAGGTTTGAGGGGGGTGCAAGGATAGGGCTGGGCGGTAAGATATGGTTTATAATGGCATATGTAAGATTAACTTCTTAGTTGCTGTTTATTTAACACATTAGGCTATATCCTTTTTACAGTGTCAATTCAGTTCCAGGATGTTTATTGTTTTACAGCTAATTATGAAAACCATGATGAATATCATTGAATATATGCATTGGTATGAGTTCTATGTGAATATACCTATAGGTGATAACAAGAAATAGTAAATTGCCCTGTGGCTAAGCTACACCTCAAAAGGACAAATGATCCAACCATAGTTAGGAACCAACTTGGGTTCAGTGTTTGTTTGCTTTTCAATTGAACTAGTGGCTCTTCAGTGTGGGTTATTATAAACAAACTCAATATAGTTTTGCAGCATTTTCACTATGTCGACTTTGCAGTATCTGCTGGTCGGTGAGTTTAACCAGTTAAAGTAAATTTTTTATCTTTAAACTTGATGCCAACGTCAGTGACTAATCCCTGTTAGAAAACAGTGTCATTTTAGCTTGATTTGTTGGGGATACAGCTTTGTAAAACACAAAATCCCAAGAAAATTCCAATACTAATGACAGAAAGCAGTGGAAAAGCCCCCAAATGCAAATGATAGCCAGTTTATCATTTTTATATTCTGCATATATTTTTTTTACAATTTATTTAGCTCTTATCTATAGAGTGGGAGGTGGTGTCGTCACATTGGGTGCAATGGCCATATTGTTTGTATCTTTAGTTTTCTCTTAAAAGTGTGCTTGAATTATTTTGCAGTTAAATATTTACAAAATATTAAAAATACACATAAAAAACTATTGCTAATAAAATAGAATAACCAAAAATAATCAATTTAGTTTTAGATTCTATAGGTAGGAGTCATTCTGTTTAATTTGAAATCATGACAACTATGGCATCACGCTACAAATATGGTGGACAATGAGTGTCCTCCCAAGCGTTTGTTAGCATGGGTCTCAGTAAAGGATGAGGTTCATTTATGAATCTATTATTAACTCTTTAAATCTTCTCCTGTAGTCTAAAAGTAGTACTGGATGCAGCTTTCCATCACCAGTAAGCCTGGATCCTTTTAATGACGCCAAAATATGTTTCTACACAGCGATCCGAATTTATGATCTGATCATACGTCATTCCATCAATATTTTCTTGACCCAGAAAAGCACCCTGCTGAGAAGCCATCCAAAGATTCGTAAGAATTTCAATTCAGATCTGTGTGTAGATTATTTAGAAGAGATGTTTGAGTTTTACAGATTTTAATCAATATTATAATTTGAGAATCAAATTTGGCTTTAAATTGATCACTAGATGCAGAGATTATTGTCATATCAGTGAATGGTATCAAACCATTGATGTAATATGTAATATTGAGCTCAGCTTCTCTGGATCCCACTATGATATGATCTGCAGTCTGTATTGTGGTCCTATCTGAAAATTAGATGTGCAAATAGCTAGGTTTAGGATGATAATTAACCATAAGGATAAATACAGAATGAATATAGTATCCTTTATCATTTTTAACCTTTGAGTCTAAAACATACCATGTACTAGAAGTGAAATCTGATGAACAGGTTTTCACTTGTCCTATTGAGCAATGAGAAGAGCTTAGCTATAGGTCAAATAACTGGGAATAACACTATTCTTCGTGGTGTATTTAATTTAAATGCCATTCATGCTATCCTATACTATACCTAAATGATACTCAGAAACCCTAGTTGTTCATACCGCCCAACCCTAGTCAAGATGAGCAGTCAGATGTTCTTAAGAAGTACACTGTATAATCCATTGCCCCCTGTGTTATTTCAGGCAGAACAATCTCTGGCATCAACCAGTCAGTGGGGGAATGCTGCGGATGGTGTGGCATTAGCTCCCTGGAGTCTGAGACGGATGGGTTGTGTTGCTGGAAAGCATGCGATTGTGCTCTCAGTTCATTCACTGTGAAAGAGTTGCCTTCTGAAAGGGCAGTCCCGCTCATGACTAAAGCATGCAGGGCATTCACGTTCTCATAAGGGTGCTAGTCTAAAGACTCCCGTTCTCTGTGAAGGGGCCTTCGCTCACATTGCTGTAATCTCTGTTACTGGTGATAGTCACCACACTCATTGAAGCTGAAAGCATCATGCCAGCATAAGGTATTGGTGGTTGTGGGTGGTAGGGTCATATTTTGTACTAGGTCTATCTTATTAGTTTTTAGGTTACGTGTGTGAAAGCAAAAGGCTGAACAAAATTGATTTCTTCCATCGAGGACCAGACTGTTCTTGAAAGCTGATCCAGACATCATTTATTCACACTCATAGTGATAAATTGCTTGTTATGTTGTAAAAAAATGCATTAATTTGTGGTTTGCAGGCGAATGGATGTAATGGCTTTTTTACTTGTTTTTGCGTACCCTCATTGTGTTTAATTAACATAAAAATACAAATGATTGTAAATGACCAGAGGGTGAATAAATGATGAATCTTTAATTCTTGCTTTTCTTAAACTGAATGTCAATTATATGCTTTGAGACCTAGAGACAATCTTCAGGCAGTGGTGACACCCTTTCCATCTTGCAAGGATGATGCTTCAAATGCGTATCAGCCAATTAAAAATCAGTCTGCTCATTGTGTCTGAAAATTGCCTCCAGAACATATTTGTCCAGTTAATGAGAATAGCGTCGTTCTCCTCCAGGGCATTTTTCAATTGTGAGTTTAAGAGGACCGGATGAGCACTAATTTGCTTAAGGGCAGTCAAATATTTTCAACGTATCAATTAAGCAGAGTGTGCTTTAAATGGAATTCTCTGCCATTTCTTTTGATGCTTTTCTTTAAATATCAATTTGTTATCCAGACAAACCTTTTCCAGAGAAATCAATGTGGTTCAACCTTGCTAATGCGTACCCAAGTGCATTATCTCTCTTCATATATATGTGTATATGTAGATGTACACACACATATATATATTGTAGATATACATGAACTGTATGCATAGTTACATATATTTTACTCTACAAGAGTTATCCTGTTGTCAAGAGGCTATTAAAATCATTGCAGCAGGCTATAGAAGATCCAACAGCAATTGGGAACCTACCGCCAGTGGCAATCCCGCAAAGTCATCAGACAAAACATAGATAAGGAGGACATGGAAGGAAGAGACACAAATTAAAACAACTGCACACAAAGGCCACATGAGTCTGGGCATACCAGGAGAAATGACTGCTAAAAAAGAACAAGGCTTCTTCTGCTCACAATACAGCAGACATCTATGTTGGGTGGGACCCTGTTGTCTGGTCTGTAGTTTTAATGTGGGGTTGGTGTTTAAGACACAACTTTGTAGTGGTGTAACGGATCACAAACTTTAGGTTCGGATTATGTTTTTTGAACCACGGATCAGTTCGCTTTCCAGATCAGCAAAATGGTGGATTACACAATATTAATTTCTTTGACGTTTATTAGATGACCACTACCGCAAGAAGGAATGTCTGAAAGTAAATGTGATGCAAGAACTAGTGATTTAAGACAAATGAGACCAAAATCCTTGCTACATATGATTTAAAATAAATTATACTTGAAATTAAGATTCTTGTGTTTCATAACACTATGTAAAATATCTAAAACAAACAAATGAATCTTTTGTATTAAGTATATTTTCAGAATATAGTGTTCTAAATGTCACATACATGTCATCTATGCTGTAAAACTCTCAGGATTATTATAAATGTCAGAGACTGAAGTTTGGTCCTTTGAGCCGGATATGAATCTCAAATATGTAGAATTAAGTGAGTACCAGATTAGTTTTTGTAGCTTCTTTATTAGCTTCATTCAGTTATTTAAACCTTTTTAAACAATAAACCTGCGTTTTGCTTGTGTCTGCAGAAATATTGAGCACTGTATAAAGCATGGTGGACATGAGCGGTATGTCATCCACTTACTTGGAGACTTATTTTGATCGATTATTTATTATTTTTGTATGAACAAAAGAGGGTGCAAATGTTTCTTGTGTTTGCATGACAAACATAAACAGTTAATGCTGTGGCAGAGGGAAATCTGAACCAAGCATTCAGACTGATCCATATTTGCAGAAATGATTTAAATAGTATTTTACAAATCACATGGATTTGAAAAAAAAGCAAAAAAAAAAAAACAAACAAACAAAAAAAAAACAGGATTTAGCTGACTGTGAAAGTTCTGAAAAAGAAAAGTGTGAAATACTCCCTCCAGATTGGAAGAGACTTCCTGCCTCAAACCAAATGGAAGGGTCTAAGTAACTTAATCTCTTATTAAAGACGGAGCATGAAATTGAGGAATGGACTGGTGCGTTTGAGCTGTAATGGGGCCAGTTTGTGGCCAGCAATGAGGTCAAAAGGCAAACCTTTAGATTGTTACTTTTTGCAGTTTTACTGCATTTATTACTCGTGACCGAAAGAATAAGATCTTGCATACAGGCAGCCAAAATGAGTTTCCTCCTCAGGGTGATGGGGGCACTCTATCAGAGATAAAGTGAGTAGCTCTGTCCCTCAGGAGGAGCTTGGAGTAGATGTTTTACTCATTTAGAGGAGACAATTGAGGGTGTTCAGGCATCTGTCTCAGATGTTCCCTCAAGGACATCCTAGGGAGATGTTCAAGGCATGTCTAGCCAGTAGGAGGCTGCCGACTAGACCCAGGGAGGGATTACATCTCTTTCTGGGTTGGCCTGGGAGCAGCTCGGAAACAGTGAAGAAATCATGGCTACGATGCTTTGACTGTTGCCTTTGTCTGTATTTGATGGTGTCACGCCCTTAATGTATAATATTCATTAATACGTTTTAGAAATCTATAGTTAGGATGACCATTTTAACACTTTTTTATGAGTTAACGTTGTGTTTTATTAGGTGTGTAATAATGGTGTCTTGCTTTATTGAGATTAAACATGTTTTTCTCCGCACAGCAAAATTTTGATTGACATTGATCATCTGTGACATTCAGGAGTGGCTTGTTAGCTTTTAGGGAATTTTGCTAATTATCCGTGTCTGTTGCTCTACTCTGTGGTTTGTCTCTAATTTGGGATCTGAGTGGTCTTGGCTTGGCCTCAGAGCCAGCATCCTTACACCTCGAATGAAGCTGACTTTGTCAATTATTCTGTTGGAAGTGTACTCTTGCGTGCTTATTAATACAATTAGCATGTTAACTAGGGTTAAAGTGCCAATGTTCCATATAATTTAGGGTTGCGTGGAGAAAAGGCGAATGGCATTAATGTCCCTTCACTCACTGTTTTCATTATGTACTGTCATTTCTCTGGGTTGATACCACTTCATAGCACAGTTAACCATAAGCAGCACTGAACTGAGCTAAAGAAAAACTGAAAAACTCAATATTTAATCAACCATTAGCATGCCCAGCTTTGCAGTCCTGCAATTAAAGTCACAGTAAAACATCAACAGATGACTTGAACTACCATGTGTCGTCTTATTAATATTCCTTATTGCATTCATGCATTAGATCAATAATGAAAGCATACACCATGCAACTGCTGATGAATAAAGTATTAGCCCAGTGGTAACAACATGTTCTTACCTCGGTTTTGATACCGTCCGTCACGTCCTTCATGTTGATGGCATTCTTGCCCTTGTCTTTGCCCTTTTTCTTGTTCTTCTTCTTGAATATCCACTTCTTGCAGACACAGAAGCAGCAGGACACCACTAGTACGACAGCAACGAATGCGATGGCAACGATGGCCCATGATGGCACTGCATGAACAAAACATGCACAGTCTCAAACTCAAGTGAGGAATTAGAGGTAAGGCAAGGGTTGATGAGGCTTTGAAGATCGCCAGATGAAAATAGAGGAGGAATGAGTTAAAAGTCTAATGGCTGACAGCCTTTGATCAGCTTCCTGAGACATTCAAGTCTGCCGCTCTTACAGGATTAAGTCTCTGTGCTCAGGAAGAGATGCTGCAACACTCTAGCAAGAGTAATCAGCCAATTTAGCCGAACACAGAGCTGTTGTCATTCACCACTTGCCATTTAAACACTCTCAAAAGACATGTTCAGCTTGACACTACTGAACGAACCCCCCCCCAAAGTAGCAGATTTATTTGACAGTCAAGATCAGCATGAGACTTAACAAACAAAACAAGAAGCGCTCTCCACGAAGCATGCTGTTTAATCATGTTTTGAAATGAAAGAACCTTCTTTTTTATTTGAGGCAATTTTACATGCACAGTGTTGAGTAACTGGAAATAGAGCTTCTTCTTTGGGTCATGACTTTATAAATACAGCTCCAAACTGCAGTGAGCAATGTCAACGGAGGACAATCGCTCTTCTCAGCTTTTGGACAAGATTAACAGCCTCCTGCCAGGAGAAAGATAGAGAGAGTGACGCCTCTACAAAGTGCAAATAAAACTGCCTGCGTCAACTGCGCACCAGCAGCAGAGACGAGACTGTCAGAGAAAAACTTCCCACCCGATTCAGCCTTTACTCTGAATAATTGCCAGACAGATGTGGTGGAAATATCCAGCAACCGGAGATTTGTTCAGTAATTATGGCTCTTGTGCAAAAACTCTTGCAACACCTGGCCACAAAATGGCAACATCCGGGGTAATGCTTTTCTTGAAAAAGCTGCTTTTCCACAGCAGATTTCAATGTGCTTGATTGGAAACACAAAAATAATCTTTAGCATTTCAGGGATAAATGCTCGTACTGATCATTTTTATCATTGTTAAGATAAGAATAAATGTGATTTTCCACAACAAATAATCAGCAATACATTTTATGTATCACTTCTTTTTCTACTTACTAATGGTCTGTTAATAACCTTGAATCTCTGCACGCACCGGCGCACTGTTGAGTTTTGATTTTTGAAAATAATTTGTACGATTCAAAAAGGTTATTCATTGTGATATTTTTTCTTCAAATAAGCATCACAAGAGTTATGACACATAATTTGCCAGATAAATCTTTTTAAAATATGAGAAAATCTACAATTATCTTTCAGTTTCATTTTACTGACCCCAAATCTGTGCCATCCAGTGGTAAAAAGAAGGGATAACTCTTGGAAGTACAAAACCTCTGAGTTTGATTGTGTTTTTCAAAGTTTGTCAAGTGCTTGGCACAGTGTATATGGTTTATGAGAGATGCGCCTGTTGTTTTTGTAAAAAGAACAAAAAAGAAACTTGGGTTGTACAAAAAAAAAATATACATCAAGCATTGCCATGCTATTGCATTTACTCATTAGAGCAAATTGTTTTCAAAATGCTCAAAAAGGCTCCAGACTTCTAAGGGTATCCAAACCAAGCTGAAATCAACTAACCAAAAGCCAAAACTAATCAACTAACCAAAATTTGACTGAACATTCTTTCGACCATCAATTTAACCAAATCAAACCAAATAAAACAGAAACCAACCAATGAACCAACAAACCAACTAACAGAAGAACCCACAAACCAACCAATCAGTGAACCATCCATAAACAAACAAGACTGGCTAATCAGACAAACCAACCAATCAGTCGACTGCCTGTTCAGCAAACAAAGCAAACGGCAAACTGACCACCCATCCAAATTAAACCAACACATCATTTAAAGACCATATCAAACTAAAGAAAAAGTATTGATTATTATAATTTCATAATTAAAGCAAAAAAAAAAATGTTTTTTCTTTGTCCTGAAGCTTGACTTGTTTTGCTTTCTTGTTCACCTCATAACTAAATATCAGCTATCAAAAAAAAACCCATCCCTCCAGAAAGAAAGATGATGAATTCACAAATATACAGAAACATTTGTGATTATGTGTAATAAGCTGCTGTGCTGGTAACTGTAGATTTAATCCTCATGGATCCAAATGCCATTGGATTTTCCAACAGGGCATGGTTTTTAAAACAAAAAATCTCCAAAGGTTGATGTGGTTCTGTGTTACGAAAGACAGCAAGAAATTCTGAAACCATTAAAATATTTAATACAATAAGCACAGCTTGAGCTTGAGCAAATTGATTCCTGTGAGTGCATTAGCTGTATTTTAATCATCCAGCCAGTGACTGCAATCAGATTACTTTTATAACACGGAAAGAGAAAAAAACTTCAGATTATTCTCATTTATTTGGAAGTGTAATTGCAGTGGCTGCACACTATTAAATGAAAACTAATGTTTCATCCACAGCAATAAATCTGACCATCATTGAGAAAATGTTCTATTATGAAAGACACTTTGAGTATTTCTTAATTAAAAGAACAAGGACCCTGAAAACAATAGCAACATTCTCTAATTAACTCAACTGTGTATGAGCCTATTGTCCTTTGGGATTGCTGAGGAAGCATGTGCTTTTCAACTTCAAGCAGCAATCTCTCATTTCACACTCAAATCAGCACTTGTAGCTGGATGGTGAGAAACAGAGGAGCAGTAGTCGATCCAGATCTGCTGTGCAGCACAGCTCAACAACAAACTCAGCTCTGACAATGGCACAGCTAGACGTTGACGCCAGAGACTTTCCCCCATCCCTGTATGCTTTCAAAGAAGCACGAGTCCTTCTGGCTCGACCCATCCAGTCAAGTATGTGAATGAGAGCTTGAGTGCACTCGTCACCTTTCTTCAGGCTATAGAACAGTGGCAGACTTATCAGACTGGGTTCAGCAAAATCCTCCCAAGCTGCTTAAGGAAGCCATGCCAGGGAATTCAGACAATAATGACTGTAAGATTGGCATCATAGATTTACTCAAGAATCTTATCGTCTGCATGCAGTCAAGACTGTAGTGAAACATTCATAAACGACAGTCTACAAAATCTACATGAATATGTTTTTAGCTCTTAACAATTCTCTTTTAAAGCAGGTTTGGTAATGTTCTCAAAATTTGAATCACATAAATAATTCCAATCCACTCCAACAAATCATATAAAAATGCTTTCGTAGCTATTCATTTTCCAAAATCAATTCATGTCAGAAATGATGTCTGCTCTGGAAGTTGTGTGCTGGTTACACAGTGAAATTTAAATCCCAGGGATCAACAAGGTTTCCTTTATCTGTTCAAAAGTTACTGCACTTTTAATTAATCTCTTGTAGCTAAAATAAACTAATATTAGCATACACTAACATAAGAGTCTGTGTTAGCAAATAAAGTGCAGTGGAGTTTATTTGCTCTTCAGTAGGTCCACATAAAATCTGTTACATTTTGTGGAGATTTCTGTGGAGAATATTTGTACAAATCAGTGGAATTCTTTTTTTTAAGGGGTACTTTACAGATAAATCAGGTTTGTTATCCCCTCAAACAACTTCCATTTTACCTTTAAATAAACTCTTTATAATTGTATAATTATTTGCAGGTCCTAAAAAAATACCAAATCTGAAATTGTAAATATTTGAACATGCTTAAAAAGCCAATAATTTTGCAATAAATAACAATAACTATAACTAGATTTTAAAGTTTGCACGCAAACTTCGATGTTGGCTTGCGTTGGTGCCGTTAATACCTATTTTTTAAAATGTTGTCAGTTCCGCAACAATAACATAATCCAACCCCCATGTCTCTATCATTCTCATAAGCTGAGATAGGTACATGTAAAATTGGTTGCTATGGTAACCAGTCTGGTTGCTATGGAGGGGTAAGTGACCTAACATATTGTTCCTCATGTCAACACGAGTAAAATACACCAACCCCCATGTCTCTAAGACTTTTGTAAGCTGAGATAGAGCTGCGCCATATTGGTTGCTATGGTAACAGTTTGGTTGCTATCGAGGGGTCGCTGACCTAATATATTGTTCCCCATATGAATACGAGTAAATTACAGC
The DNA here is from genome assembly GCA_007224835.1 of Danionella cerebrum. NCBI lineage: Eukaryota > Metazoa > Chordata > Actinopteri > Cypriniformes > Danionidae > Danionella > Danionella cerebrum. Next base: position 659,399 of record SRMA01025617.1, read on the forward strand.
AACCCCCATGTCTCTATGATTTTCCTGAGCTGAGATAGGTACATGCAAAATTGGTTGCTATGGTAACCAGTCTGGTTGCTATGGAGGGGTCAGTGACCTAACACATTGTTCCCCATGTCAATACATCAACCCCCATGTCTCTATGACTTTCCAAAGCTGAGATAGAGCTGCGCCATATTGGTTGCTATGGTAGCCAGTCTGGTTGCTATGGAGAGGTCGCTGACCTAACATATTGTTCCCCATATCAATACGGGTAAAATACGGCAACCCCCATCTCTCTATGATTTTCCTAAGCTGAGAGAGAGTCATGCCATATTGGTTGCTATGGTAACCAGTCTGGTTGCTATGGAGGTGTCATTGACATGATATAATGTTTCAGCTGTCACTATGGGTGAAACTTACCAACCCCCAAGTCTCTAGCATTTTCCTAACCGAAGATAGAGATATGCCAATTTGGTTGCTATGGTAAACAATTTGGTTGCTATGGAGGAGTCAGTGACATCATGTTGTAATCTACTTTACATTTAGAATAATATAAAGCAACCCCCATGTCTGTACTGTGTTCTGTTTAGAAGATATTTGACATCGAAAGTTATGTCAAAAAGTGGGTGTGGCTTAATTAATTTATGTTAATTCACAAGCAATGATGGGCTGGATAAGTAATTTGCTTCCTTAATGCTTGTATGACTTTCCAGTGTCAATCAATTACAGAAGCTCTTTTACATTAGGATCTATGGGGTTCATGCTCCATTCATTTCAATGGGCCATTGAAAGTCAATGAGACACCTTTGACCTACTTATTTGAAATCAACTGCACCTGGAGTTATCAACTGCCAGATTTTCAAACGAGTCAGCTGACTCAACTGTCAGATTTTCAAGCGATGGCAAATCTGCTGGAGAAAATCCAATTTTCATGCCTCAAACAAATAAAGATTATAGAAGAACCGTAAGACATATCCAAATGATTCTTTCTTTGTAAGAAGCAGAAGACCCTAACGAAGAGAATGCTGTAATTTTTGTGAAGGTGTGATTAGAAATAAAAAAATTATGGCGAGCTACAAATAGCCTTCATTTGATTCTGTGCAACTGCTCATTTCTGAGAAATACATACCCTCAAACAAATAAACATTACGAAAGAATGAACAGAGGTATTGAAATATTTCTTTTACTGTTAGAATCCCAAGATTTTAAGGAAGAGAATGGTGTAAATTTTGTGAAGCTGTGATAAAGTGTGAATGATTTATGGTGAGTTAAAAATAGCCTGCGATTGAGATTTTAAACAGAGTCCACCAGAATTTTTGAATGGTGGTGAATGGAGCATTTATGTGCACTCGTTGTGGTTTAGGCCACCTGGAGTAAAAACAGTGTGTTTTTTAAAAATGAAAACAGCACCAACTGAAAGAGGACAAAAATCTCTACCATTTAGGTATAAAATGTGTGTGTAAAGGTTAATTTTTAGTTGAGAAAACAGTGCAAGTAGCAACAAGACTGAACTTGCTCAAAGTTAGAGTGGCGATGACATCACCACTCTAGGGCTCCCATAGGGAATGACTTGGGCGATTTTTGGGCCGAAATTCACGATTTTTACGGAAACCGCTGGTCAAATCGGTCCGAAGAGATATAGCAACAAACTACATAACAGCTTTGAGGTGTGTTGAAAGTTTCGTGGCTGTAGCTCGAACGGGCTAGGAGGAGTAGTGTTGAGAATTTTTGTCAGAAGAAAAGAGAAGAAGAAGAAGAAGAAGAAGAACTAGATTTTAAAGTTTGCATGCAAACTTCGATGTTGGCTTGCGTTGGTACCGTTAATACCTTTTTTTTAAATGTTGTCAATTCCGCAACAATAACATAATCCAACTCTCATGTCTCTATGATTCTCATAAGCTGAGATAGGTACATGCAAAATTGGTTGCTATGGTAACCAGTCTGGTTGCTATGGAGGGGTCAGTGACCTAACATATTGTTCCCCATGTCAACACGAGTAAAATACACCAACCCCCATGTCTCTATGACTTTCGTAAGCTGAGATAGAGATACGCCATATTGGTTGCTATGGTAACAGTGTGGTTGCTATGGAGGGTTCGCTGACCTAATATATTGTTCCCTATATGAATACGAGTAAATTACAGCAACCCCCATGTCTCTATGGTTTTCCTGAGCTGAGAGAGATACATGCAAAATTGGTTGCTATGGTAACCAGTCTGGTTGCTATGGAGGGGTCAGTGACCTAACACATTGTTCCCCATGTCAATTACATCAACCCCCATGTCTCTATGACTTTCCAAAGCTGAGATAGAGCTGCGCCATATTGGTTGCTATGGTAACCAGTTTGGTTACTATGGAGGGGTCGCTGACCTAATACATTGCTCCCCATATCTATACGGGTAAAATACAGCAACCCCCATCTCTCTATGATTTTCCTAAGCTGAGAGAGACATGCCATATTGGTTGCTATGGTAACCAGTCTGGTTGCTATGGAGGAGTTAGTGACATCATGTTGTAATCTACTTTTCATTTAGAATAATATAAAGCAACCCCCATGTCTCTACTGTGTTCCGTTTAGAAGATATTTGACATTGAAATTTGTCAAAAAAAAGTGGGTGTGGCTTAATTAATTTATGTTAATTCACAAGCAATGATGGGCTGGATAAGTAATTTGCTTCCTTAATGCTCGTATGACTTCAGTGTCAATCAATTACAGAAGCTCTTTACAATAGGATCTATGGGGTTCATGCTCCATTCATTTCAATGGGCCATTGAAAGTCAATAAGACACCTTTGACCTACTTATTTGAAATCAGCTTGCACCTGGAGTTATCAACTGTCAGATTTTCAAGCGAGTCAGCTGACTCAACTGTCAGATTTTCAAACGATGGCAAATCTGCTGGAGAAAATCAGATTTTCATGCCTCAAACAAATAAAGATTATAGAAGAACCGTAAGACATATCGAAATGATTCTTTCTTTGTCAGAAGCAGAAGACCCTAACGAAGAGAATGCTGTAAATTTTGTGAAGGTGTGATTAGAAAAAAAAAAATTATGGCGAGCTAAAAATAGCCTTCATTTGATTCTGTGCAACTGCTCATTTTAGAGAAATCCATACCCTCAAACAAATAAACATTACGAAAGAATGAACAGAGGTATTGAAATATTTCTTTTGCTGTTAGAATCCCAAGATTTTAAGGAAGAGAATGGTGTAAATTTTGTGAAGCTGTGATAAAGTGTGAATGATTTATGGCGAGTTAAAAATAGCCTGCGATTGAGATTTTAAACAGAATCCACCAGAATTTTTGAATGGAGGTGAATGGAGCAATTAAGTGCACTCCTTGTGGTTTAGGCCACCTGGAGTAAAAGCCGTGTGTTTTTTAAAAATGAAAACAGCACCAACTGAAAGAGGACAAAAATCTCTACCATTTAGATATAAAATGTGTGTGTAAAGGTTAATTTTTAGTTGAGAAAACAGTGCAAGTAGCAACAAGACTGAGCTTGCTCAAAGTTAGAGTGAGCGATGACATCACCACTCTAGGGCTCCCATAGGGAATGACTTGGGCGATTTTTGGGCCGAAATTCGCGATTTTTACGGAAACCGCTGATCAAATCGGTCCGAAGAGATATAGCAACAAACTTCATAACAGCTTTGAGGTGTGTTGAAAGTTTCGTGGCTGTAGCTCGAACGGGCTAGGAGGAGTAGTGTTGAGAATTTTTGTCAGAAGAAAAGAGAAGAAGAAGAAGAATAACTAGATTTTAAAGTTTGCACGCAAACTTCGATGTTGGCTTGCGTTGGTGCCGTTAATACCTTTTTTTTAAATGTTGTCAATTCGCAACAATAACATAATCCAACCCTCATGTCTCTATGATTCTCATAAGCTGAGAAAGGTACATGCAAAATTGGTTGCTATGGTAACCAGTCTGGTTGCTATGGAGGTGTCAGTGACCTAACATATTGTTCCCCATGTCAACACGAGTAAAATACACCAACCCCCATGTCTCTATGACTTTCGTAAGCTGAGATAGAGATACGCCATATTGGTTGCTATGGTAACAGTGTGGTTGCTATGGAGGGGTCGCTGACCTAATATATTGTTTCCCATATGAATACGAGTAAATTACAGCAACCCCCATGTCTCTATGATTTTTCTGAGCTGAGATAGGTACATGCAAAATTGGTTGCTATGGTAACCAGTCTGGTTGCTATGGAGGGGTCAGTGACCTAACGCGTTGTTCCCCATGTCAATACATCAACCCCCATGTCTCTATGACTTTCCAAAGCCGAGATAGAGCTGCGCCATATTGGTTGCTATGGTAACCAGTTTGGTTGCTATGGAGGGGTCGCTGACCTAATATATTGCTCCCCATATCTATACGGGTAAAATACAGCAACCCCCATGTCTCTATGATTTTCCTAAGCTGAGATAGAGGCATGCCATATTGGTTGCTATGGTAAACAATTTGGTTGCTATGGAGGAGTTAGTGACATCATGTTGTAATCTACTTTCCATTTAGACTAATATAAAGCAACCCCCATGTCTCTACTGTGTTCCGTTTAGAAGATATTTGACATTGAAAGGTATGTCAAAAAGTGGGTGTGGCTTAATTAATTTATGTTATTTCACAAGCAATGATGGGCTGGATAAGTAATTTGCTTCCTTAATGCTTGTATGACTTTCCAGTGTCAATCAATTACAGAAGTTCTTTTACAATAGGATCTATGGGGTTCATGCTCCATTCATTTCAATGAGCCATTGAAAGTCAATGAGACACCTTTGACCTACTTATTTGAAATCAACTGCACCTGGAGTTATCAACTGCCAGATTTTCAAACGAGTCAGCTGACTCAACTGTCAGATTTTCAAACGATGGCAAATCTGCTGGAGAAAATCCGATTTCCATGCCTCAAACAAATAAAGATTATAGAAGAACCGTAAGACATATCGAAATGATTTTTTTTTTGTAAGAAGCAGAAGACCCTAACGAAGAGAATGCTGTAATTTTTGTGAAGGTGTGATTAGAAATAATAAAGTTATGGCGAGCTACAAATAGCCTTCATTTGATTCTGTGCAACTGCTCATTTCAGAGAAATCCATACCCTCAAACAAATAAGGATTACGAAAGAATGACCAGAGGTATTGAAATGTTTCTTTTACTGTTAGAATCCCAAGATTTTAAGGAAGAGAATGGTGTAAATTTTGTGAGGCTGTGATAAAGTGTGAATGATTTATGGCGAGTTAAAAATAGCCTGCGACTGAGATTTTAAACAGAATCCACCAGAATTTTTGAATGGAGGTGAATGGAGCAATTAAGTGCACTCCTTGTGGTTTAGGCCACCTGGAGTAAAAACCGTGTGTTTTTTAAAAATGAAAACAGCACCAACTGAAAGAGGACAAAAATCTCTACCATTTAGGTATAAAATGTGTGTGTAAAGGTTAATTTTTAGTTGAGAAAACAGTGCAAGTAGCAACAAGACTGAGCTTGCTCAAAGTTAGAGTGAGCGATGACATCACCACTCTAGGGCTCCCATAGGGAATGACTTGGGCGATTTTTGGGCCGAAATTCGCAATTTTTACGGAAACCGCTGATCAAATCGGTCCGAAGAGATATAGCAACAAACTACATAACAGCTTTGAGGTGTGTTGAAAGTTTCGTGGCTGTAGCTCGAACGGGCTAGGAGGAGTAGTGTTGAGAATTTTTGTCAGAAGAAAAGAGAAGAAGAAGAATAACTAGAAAGTGCATTTCCTAGCGGAAAATGCGTGTGAATGCAGAGAGCTGAAAAGGGAATGCTCAAATTGCTGAATTCCTTGGCTGAAGAGTGAAACATTAGAAAGTTTCAAAAGCTGAAAGCTGAAACATTGTAAATTTGAAATATGTAAAGATGAAAGTGGATGCTGAATGTTAAAATAAAGTAAAGTTGAAAGTGTCAAAAGTTGAAAGTGGAAGCTGAAAGGTGAAACATTGTAAAGTTGAAAATATCAAAAGTTGAAAGTGGAAGCTGAAGGTAAAACATTCTAAAGTTGAAAACGTATAAAGTTGAAAGGTGAAGCATTGTAAAGTTGAAAGTGTAAAAAATAGAAAGTGGAAGCTGAAGGTGAAACTTTTGAAAGTTGAAAGTGTCAAAAGATGAAAGTGGAAGCTAAAAGGTATATTATAAGTAAGTTGAAATTCTGTCTAGCATTTTTCAAACCTAAGCTAAAGATATGGCAATTGCGTTGCTGTGGTAAAAAGTCTGGTCGCTCTGGACAGGTCATTTACATAATAGATTGTTCCCAGTGTCACTATGAGTGAAACAAAACAACCCCCATGTCTCTAGCATTTTCCAAAGCTGATATAGGGATATGCCAATTTGGTTGCTATGGTAACCAGTATGGTTGCTATGGAGGGGTCAGGGACATTATATAATGTTCCTTCTGTGACTACAAGTCATTTAGACCCGCACTCGTGTCTCTCTCATTTTACTAAGCTGAGATAGAGATGTGTCATTTTGGTTGCTATGGTAACCAGTATGGTTGCTATGGAGGAGTCAGTGACACTATATAGTGTTCCCTGTGTTACTACAAGTCATTTGGACCAACTCCCGTGTCTCTCGCATTTTCCTAAGCTGAGATAGAGATGTGTCAATTTGGTTGCTATGGTAACCAGTATGGTTGCTATGGAGGGGTAAGTGACATTATATAATGTTCCCTGTGTGACTACAAGTCATTTAGACCAACTCCCGTGTCTCTCTCATTTTCCTAGGCTGAGATAGAGATGTGTCAATTTGGTTGCCATGGTAAACAGTATGGTTGCTATGGAGGGGTCAGTGACATTATATGATGTTCCCTGTGTGACTACAAGTCATTTAGACCAACTCCCGTGTCTCTCTCATTTTCCAAAGCTGAGATAGAGACGTGTCAACTGGGTTGCTATGGTAACCAGCATGGTTGCTATGGAGGGGTCAGTGACATTATATAATGTTCCCTGTGTGACTACAAGTCAATTAGACCAACTCCTGTGTCTCTGGCATTTTCTAAGCTGAGATAGAGATGTGTCAATTTGGTTAGCTATGGTAACCAGTATGGTTGCTATGGAGGGGTCAGTGACATTATATAATGTTCCCTGTGTGACTACAAGTCATTTAGACCAACTCCTGTGTCTCTCTCATTTTCCTAAGCTGAGATAGAGATGTGTCATTTTGGTTGCTATGGTAACCAATATGGTTGCTATGGAGGGGTCAGTGACATTATATAATGTTCCCTGTGTGACTACAAGTCATTTAGATAAACTCCTGTGTCTCTTATTTTCCTAAGCTGAGATGGATATGTGTCAATTTTGTTGCTATGGTAACCAGTATGGTTGCTATGGAGGGGTCAGTGACATTATATAATGTTTCCTGTGTGACTATAAGTCAATTAGACCAACTCCTGTATCTCTAGCATTTTCCCGGGCTGAGATAGAGATGTGTCAAATGGGTTGCTATGGAAATTAATCTGGTTGCTATGGATGAGTTGGTGACATCATGTTGTAATCTACATTCAACTTAGATCAATATAAAACAACTCCCATGTTTCTGCGATGTTCCACTTAGAAGATATTTGACATTCAAAAATAATGTTGAAAAGTGGGCGTGGCTTGATGAATTTATGTTAAATCATAAGCAATGATTGGCTGGATTAGTTATATGCATCCTTAATGTTGCTATGACTCTCCATTGTGAACCAATTACAAATGCTATTTTACAATAGGATCGTATGGGACTCAATTGCCCCATTGAAATGAATGGCAGCAATGCATCTCTATGGCCCATTGTGAGTCTATGAGAAGGCTAAGCCAATCAAATTTCGTTATTCAAATTAGTTGATTAACAGCTGCCTCCAACTGCCACTTTTTGAATCGAGGAGACATTTCTCAGATGTTGACCATGCCTCAAACAAATAAACATTACAGAAGAACCGTAAGACATATCGAGATGATTCTTTCTTTGTGATAAGCAGAAGGCCTCAATGAAGATTATGGTGTAAATTTTTTTAAGATATGTGGAAAAATTTATTAGTTATGGCGAGTTAGAAAAAGCCTTAATTTAAAACCTTCCAGCATTATTTCCTGGGTGAAATGCATTGATCTTAATGGAGCAATTTGCTTCCCTCGTTAAGGTTTAGCCCTCCTAGTTTAAAAACCGTAGGTCATATGAAAGAAGCAACTGCATCTTTGGAAAGAGGACAAATTTCTCTACTACTTTAATATAAATTTTGTGCATAAAGGGTAAAGTTTAGTTTAGGAGAGAGGAATTGATAAAGAAGTTTGAGATGTGAAAATTTAGAGTGGAAGCTAGAGTGGAGCAGAATTAGGTCAAAATCCAAATTCTTCATTAAACTTAAACTGTGATTAATAAAAATCTGTAAAAGATATGAAAAAGCTGAAAACATATTTTAAAAGCTGAAAATGTGTTGAATTGTTTAAAATTTGAATGATTGCTCTAGCTGAAAGTATGCTGAAGTTATGAAGGTTGAAAAAAGCTGAAGATTTAAAAGAGATTTGAAGTGTTTCCCATTCATTTCAATGGGAAAAATATTTTAAATAAAGTTAAATTTTATAAAAAGTATTAAAGTTTGAAAAGTGAAACGTAATAGCATACATGTCCTGAATAAGCTGAACATTTTGACGTTTGAATGGTGTTTCTAGGCCAAAGTATGCGGGAGTAGATAGCGACCGGGAATAATAATAATAATAAAAACTAGAAAGTGCATTTCCTAGCGGAAAATGCATGTGAATGCAGAGAGCTGAAAAGGGAATGCTCAAATTGCTAAATTCCTTGGCTGAGGAGTGAAACATTAGAAAGTTTCAAAAGCTGAAGCTGAAACATTGTAAATTTGAAATATGTAAAGTTGAAAGTGGATGCTGAAGGGTGAAAAATTAGAAAGTAGAAAGTGTTAAAAATTAAAAGTGGGAGCTGAAAGGTAAAACATTAGAAAGTTAAAGTGTCAAAAGTTGAAGCTAAAGGGTGAAACATTATAAAGTTGAAAATGTCAAAAGTTGAAAGCTAAAGCTGAAACATTGTAAAGTTGAACAATGTAAAGTTGAAAGTGGAAGCTGAATGTTAAAATATTAGAAAGTTGAAAGTGTCAAAAGTTGAAAGTGGAAGCTGAAAGGTGAAACATTGTAAAGTTGAAAATATCAAAAGTTGAAAGTGGAAGCTGAAAGGTATAATATGAGTAAGTTGAAATTCTGTCTAGCATTTTCCTAACCTAAGATAAAGATATGGCAATTGCGTTGCTGTGGTAAAAAGTCTGGTCACTCTGGACAGGTCATTTACATAATAGATTGTTTCCTGTGTCACTATGAGTCAAACAAAACAACCCCCATGTCTCTAGCATTTTCCAAAGCTGATATAGGGATATGCCAATTTGGTTGCTATGGTAACCAGTATGGTTGCTATGGGGGGGTCAGTGACATTATATAATGTTCCCTGTGTGACTACAAGTCATTTAGACCCACTCCAGTGTCTCTCTCATTTTACTAAGCTGAGATAGAGATGTGTTATTTTGGTTGCTATGGTAACCAGTATGGTTGCTATGGAGGAGTCAGTGACATTATATAATGTTCCCTGTGTGACTACAAGTCATTTAGACCCACTCCCGTGTCTCTCTCGTGTTACTAAGCTGAGATCGAGATGTGTCATTTTGGTTGCTATGGTAACCAGTATGGTTGCTATGGAGGAGTCAGTGACATTATATAATGTTCCCTGTGTGACTACAAGTCATTTAGACCAACTCCCGTGTCTCCCTCATTTTCCTAAGCTGAGATAGAGATGTCAATTTGGTTGCTATGGTAACCAGTATGGTTGCTATGGAGGGGTCAGTGACATTATATAATGTTCCCTGTGTGACTACAAGTCATTTAGACCAACTCCCATGTCTCTCTCATTTTCCTAAGCTGAGATAGAGATGTGTCAATTTGGTTGCTATGGTAACCAGTATGGTTGCTATGGAGGGGTCAGTGACATTATATAATGTTCCCTGTGTGACTACAAGTCATTTAGATAAACTCCGTGTCTCTTATTTTCCTAAGCTGAGATAGAGATGTGTCAATTTGGTTGCTATGGTAACCAGTATGGTTGCTATGGAGGGGTCAGTGACATTATATAGTGTTCCTCGTGTTACTACAAGTCATTTAGACCAACTCCCGTGTCTCTAGCATTTTCCTAAGCTGAGATAGAGATGTGTCAATTTGGTTGCTATGGTAACCAGTATGGTTGCTATGGAGGGGTCAGTGACATTATATAATGTTCCCTGTGTCACTACAAGTCATTTAGACCAACTCCCATGTCTCTCTCATTTTCCAAAGCAGAAAGAGAGATGTGTCAATTTGGTTGCTATGGTAACCAGTATGGTTGCTATGGAGGGGTCAGTGACATTATTTGATGTTCCCTGTGTGACTGCAAGTCATTTAGACCAACTCCTGTGTCTCTGTCGTTTTCCAAATCTGAGATAGAAAAGTGTCAACTGGGTTGCTATGGTAACCAGTATGGTTGCTATGGAGGGTCAGGTACCTCAATGAATGTTCACGGGGTCGCTATTAGTGAAACAAACTCACCCCCATGTCTCTAGCATTTTTCTAAGCTGAGATAGAGATGTGTCAATCAGGTTGCTATGGTAACCATTATGGTTGCTATGGAGGGGTCATTGACATTATATAATGTTCCTTGTGTGACTATAAGTAAATTAGACCAACTCCTGTGTCTCTAACATTTTCCTGGGCTGAGAAAAAGATTTGTCAATTGGGTTGCTATGGAAATTAATCTGGTTGCTATGGATGAGTTGTTGACATCATGTTGTAATATACATTCAACTTAGATCAATATAAAACAACTCCCATGTTTCTACGATGTTCCACTTAGAAGATATTTGACGTTCAAAAATGATGTTGAAAAGTGGGCGTGGCTTGATGAATTTATGTTAAATCATTAGCAATGATTGGCTGGATTAGTTATATGCATCCTTAATGTTGCTATGACTCTCCATTGTGAACCAATTACAAAAGCTATTTTATAGTAGGATCATATGGGAATCAATTGCCCCATTGAAATGAATGGCAGCAATGCATCTCTATGGCCCATTATAAGTCTATGAGAAGGCTAAGCCAATCAAATTTCGTTATTCAAATTAGTTGATTAACAGCTGCCTCCAACTGCCACTTTTGAATCGAGGAGACATTTCTCAGATGTTGACCATGCCTCAAACAAATAAACATTACAAAAGAACCGTAAGACATATCGAGATGATTCTTTCTTTGTGAGAAGCAGAAGGCCTCAATGAAGATTATGGTGTAAACATTTTTAAGATATGTGGAAAATTCTATTAGTTATGGCGAGTTAGAAAAGGCCTTAATTTAAAACCTTCAAGCATTATTTTCTGGGTGAAATGCATTGATCTTAATGGAGCAATTTGCTTCCCTCGTTAAGGTTTAGCCCTCCTAGTTTAAAAACCGTAGGACATATGAAAAAAACAACTGCATCTTTGGAAAGAGGACAAATTTCTCTACTACTTTAATATAATTTTTGTGCATAAAGGGTAAAGTTTAGTTTAGGAGAGTGGAATTGATGAAGAAGTTTGAGATGTGAAAAATTAGAGTGGAAGCTAGAGTGGAGCAGAATTAGGTCAAAATCCAAATTCTTCATTAAACTTAAACTGTGATTTATAAAAATCTGTAAAAGATATGAAAAAGCTGAAAACATCTTTTAAAAGCTGAAAATGAGTTGAATTGTTTTAAATTTGAATGATTGCTCTAGCTGAAAGTATGCTGAAGATATGAAGGTTGAAAAAAAGCTGAAGATTGAAAGAGATTTGAAGTGTTTCCCATTCATTTCAATGGGAAAAATATTTTAAATAAAGTTAAATTTTATAAAAAGTATAAAAGATATCAAAAAGCTGTATACGAGCAACATAGAGCAAAAAAAGCTGTACGTTTTGACGTTTGAATGGTGTTTCTAGGCCAAAGTATGCGGGAGTAGATAGCGACCGGGAATAATAATAAAAATAACTAGAATATGCATTTCCTAGCGGAAAATGCGTGTGAATGCAGAGAGCTGAAAATGAAAGCAGGCTGAAAGTATCTGAAAAAAATCTAAAGTTGAAAGGTGAAGCTGAAAGGTAAAATATTTGAAAGTTGAAAGTTTCAAAAGTTGAAACGTGAAGCTGAAAGGTGAAAGATTTGAAAGTCGGAAGTTTCAAAAGTTGAAAAGTGAAGCGGAAAGGTGAAAGATTTTAAAGCTGAAAGTGTCAAAAGTTGAAAGTGGAGGCCGAAAGGTGAAACATTATAAAGTTGAAAACGTATAAAGTTGAAAGGAGAAGCATTGTAAAGTTGAAAGCGTCAAAAGTAGTAAGTGGAAGCTAAAGGTAAAACATTTGAAAGTTGAACAGTGTCAAAAGTTGAAAGTGGAAGCTTAAGGTGATACAATTGAAAGTTGAAAGTGTAAAAGGTTGAAAGTGGAAGCTGAACGGTATAATATTAGTAAGATGAAATTCTGTCTAGCATTTTCCTAACCTAAGATAAAGATATGCCAATTGCGTTGCTATGGTAAAAATTCTGGTTGCTCTGGACAGGTAATTTACATAATAGAATGTTCCCAGTGTCACTCTGAGGGAAATGAATCAACCCCCATGTCTCTAGCATTTCCCTGAGCTGAGTTAGAGATATGCCAATTGAGTTGCTATGATAACTATTATGGTTGCTATGGAAATGTCGTTGACATTATCTAAGGTTTCCTGTGTCACTATGAGTAAAACAAAAAAAAAAACCCATGTCTCTAGCATTTTCCAAAGCTGATATAGAGATATGCCAATTTGGTTGCTATGGTAACCAATATGGTTGCTATGGCGGGGTCATTGACATTATATATTGATCTCTGTGTGACTACAAGTCAATTAGACCAACTCCTGTGTCTCTCACATTTCCCTAAGCTAAGATAGAGATGAGTCAAATGGGTTGCTATGGTAACCAGTATGGTTGCTATGGAGGGGTAAGTGACATTATATAATGTTCCCTGTG
>SRMA01025618.1:4508-122008 GCA_007224835.1 Danionella cerebrum
TCCACCATTCGTTATCACCATCACTGTTTCCAGTGCAACATTGTCACTACATTACTAATAATAGCCAGTAACATTGTCACTACATTACTAATAATAGCCAGTAACATTGTCACTACATTACTAATAATAGCCAGTAACATTGTCCCCAAATTACTAATAATAGCTAGTAAGATTGCCCCCACATTAGTAATAATACAGTGGTTCTCAAACTTTTTTAGTCGAACCCCCCTGTAATCAAACTCTCCCTAATTGCAGAACATGTTACTTACGTTTGTTATCTCGTATGTACATGTGTGAGATGTACCGTTGAGAGATGATTTGAGTTTGAGTTTATTAAAGAAGAGTTTCAGTCATTGAGATCGTTTTGTTTACCTTGCGAGCGCGAGCGCGCGCGCGCGCACGCCCGCGAGAGAGAGAGAGAGAGAGATAGAGAGCGAGCGCTGGAAACAAGCGTGTGCTTTTTGTTCTAATATAAATCCTTTTGATTTTTGTCAGCTTATGAAAACCCAAATAACTCCAAAGGATCAAACTGTCCAAGATTGTGAAACTGTCCAAGTGAATGTTTAGCGGAAATAAAACCCTCACAGACTGAAGACGATGCTTATCGATCATCATCTTATCGTCAGGCTCAAAAAACATAGCAGACAAACTATGAGCTGTGCCCATTTCACATCTTGAAATGTATTTTAGCGTGAGAAAACGGGTTTGTAGCGTGAGAGATCACTCAAATGCGAGTCAGCTGATCTCTGTAGTTTTGCTCGTGACGTAAGTATGGATGCGGATGCCAAAGGCATTGTGGGAAATGTAGTTTTTCCCCCCGTTTTCGTTACGTCCGCGCAATGGCAGAGATGGGCGATGACGTCAGCGCGCAGCGCTTGGTAAACAAATATGGCCGCGGCTTCGGCCTAGCTCCGGAGCTCCGGAGCTCTTACACCTCTCATGCGGCCGTTACCGGACTTCGCGGCGGTTTGCATTCGCTTCATAAGACGCACCAACTTTTCCCCCTCAGTTTTGGGGAAGAAAAAGTGCGTCTTATGAGCCGAAAAATACGGTATTTTACTGTAAAATAAATGTAACTACTCCTTAATGTTAAATAACTCATTATTTATAGCTTATTCAAGTGACAATTCGGTTGCATGGTGTTAAGATATGATCCTTATGCGCTCTTACCTGGTTAGCAACACTACCTAATTGCAGAGCACGTTACTTACGTTTGTTATCTCGTATGTACATGTGTGAGATGTACCGTTGAGAGATGATTTGAGTTTGAGTTTATTAAAGGAGAGTTTCAGTCATTGAGAGCGTTTTGTTTTCCTCACGCGAGCAAGAGAGAGAGAGCTCACGGCAGCAGTTCCGCTCGTGAGTATGGATGTGGAAGCACCACTGCGGCTACCGTAGCCAAGGCATTGTGGGAAATGTAGTTTTTTTTCTCGTTTTCGTTACGACCGCGCTATGGCAGAGATGGGCGATGACGTCAGCGCGCAGCGCTGGGTGTACAAATATGACCGCGGCTTCGGCCTAGCTCCTGTTATGGTAAAAATATACCTTCTCAATTGATAATAAACACTGGAGACCGTTTGAGAGAGAACACAGCAAATGCGGCTATTTATTGTAAAGATTTAGCAGTCTCAACGCATTTCCTACACACGTGTTATCCGCATTGGAAGAAGAACCTCGAGCCTCTCAGGGCGGGACTGAAGTATGACGTGTGCTCTTAAAAGTTTCTCAAATTACATTTCTCTAAATGACCCCTAGATGGTAGTATTGTGCAGGAAAATTCCCATCACACTCCGGAGCTATCTCTGCTCGTCGATCCTAGCACGGATCATAAGGAGCAGGTATGAAACATTACAGCCTTTTTTTGTTACTTTTACTGTTTACTGACTGTTTATGTTACATGTTTGGCATATAATTGTTCTTAAACTGCTGTTAACTTTTATACAGTTAATATCAAATATTTTGCTACAGTATATGGTTCAGAATCTTTTTTTTCTAGATCTTCCTCATTTAAAATTGGGTGCGTCTTATATGGCGAAAAATACGGTACTTTGCATGGGGCAAAACTTTGCAAAGCTGTAGCTGTAGCTCACTAATTGATCCCGTGTTTGAGTTTCAATAAGCTCATCAGATGTTCACAGACGTAAACTGTGAAAACTGAATTTTGAGGACACTGAACACAGTGGAACACACACACAGCAGGACTCTGTGCTCTTCTTCTGATGTCTCTGAAATGTAAAAACTCTTTGTTTTGCACACATTTTAAGACTCGTTTGGAGTAAGTAAACAGTGTTTGTGGTAGGACCGGAAATAGTCGACACATACAATTTCAGGAAGGAAGTGAGTCAAAAGGCTCAATGCGTATGGCAGGCCATTTTATAATTTAATCTATGGGGACTACTAGTGTATATATTTAAGTTGCTAGTACTTATTTGTTTGTTAGTATTGCCATTCCTTACATACTAGTATTTGTTCCATTCAGTACAACTAGATAAACTTTAGTTTGGTGTGCAAGTAGTCCATTATTTCTCTCAAGTCCAAACTAATCTCTTTTGTTTATTCTTTAAAGTTATTTTACTTTTTTTTTTCTTTAAAAGATAATTAACGAAACCAAAATAGGTTAAATTAGTTGTTGAACAACAGTAATAATCTCTGCGTGGGGCTAATATTATTTACCGTAGCAGTACTTTACTTAATATTTTATTTAAACAATAAAAATTGCTTTCCCTTGCTCTTTTATTCACCAGATGGGAATATTAAAAAACAATTTCAGTTTCACAGAAGTGCTAAGTCTTCAACTGTTTGTTAAAAATATGTCTATGCCCTTACACACTACTCGAATACCCACACTGTTCTGCATCAGAAGAGTACATAGTGTGGCCCCATACAGCAACACAATATCTCCATAGACACTAAGACACATAAACTAAGACAGAAGAGATAATGTAAATTCTGAATGTAAGCATGCATGACAAATCACTGTTATTACTGAATGCTCATGTGCAAAATGACTATAAATGATGGAAAACCATTAAGCTCAGCATAAGCACTGGGTTACTTTAGCCCTCATTGAATTATCTTGAGAGATGAGCTGAGATCAGACAGAGATAGAGTTGCAGAGGCGTGGGCTTGAGAGCATGAGAATGGAGATCTACTGATGGTTAGAGAGGAGATAATGGACGGACACAACAGCATGGTGGGGGTGGAGGGATCTAGGCATCTACTTGGGTTGATGGTGAGAATTCTAATACGGGGTAAATTCAAAAATACCGTGGTGATGGTGTGACTATTCCGTTACTGCTGGGCCTGCATTTTCTTTATTTTCAGATGGAATGGCTAAGTAGTCTGTCCTGTAAACACACGAGCATACAGTGGAGGAAAAAAGGGACCAACAAACGCCTAAGTACCCTTCTGGCTTGTATGGCACTAAATAAAAAAAGCATGTTTAAACTGTGCAGTGGGTACGAAAATTATTCAGACCTTCTTAAAATGTTCACTGTTTGTTATATTGCAGCATTTGCTTAAATCGTTTATTACAGAATTCTTCACATTTTTGCAGATTTACTAAAAAAAGGAAAGAAAAACATCACATGTTCCTAAGTATTCAGACCCAGATCTGATGAAGCCATTTCTCCTTGCAGATCCCCTGGTTGGAGGTTGGAGTGTGCAAGTTGGCAGAAAGTCATTTTAGGTTTCTCCAATCGGGTTTAAGTCAGGGTACACACTGAGTTGTTTTTGAAGCCACTCTAAAGAAGCTTTCTAAACTATTTCTCTTTGTGCTCTGTGGGCTCTCTCAATTGAAAATGGCCTCTAAGCAAAGGTTTTGAGTCAGTGAGATTTTGTCACAGGTTTTTGACAGTGAAAGTGAGGGTAATCTTGAGGAGAACCCCGATTGAGACTCCTAGTGATGACCCTTATATCTCTTCACAGCCAGTAGAAAACCTTCCAAATATGGAACATTATTATGATCCAGCTCCCCACTTGAATGACAGGGTAGACTTGGTGCTGCTAAATTGCCATCAAAACTGTTCCAGGGCCCACCAGATTTGCATATTCAAGACATAAAATTAGCATTTCAGCTATTCATTATAGCATCAATTAAAAATTATGAGCTCGAAATGACAAAGTAGAGGAGTGTCTATGCCATAGACTAGGGGTGGGCGATATCTCTATATTTAAAATATATCGAGATATTTTTTAAACTCGATATGAATTCTGGCATATCGTACATATCGATATAATGTCTATATTTAATTTTCGCCAATTTGCTTGTTTGCTTTCTCTGCGCTGCGCTCGTCCGCGCCTCCTTGCTTTTGTTTCCCCTCCCCTTGCCTGTCGTCTCATTCAACATGGCGGCGCCCGCAACCAGCCCGGAGGCTACAGAACTTGTTGCAAAAAAAGAACAGCTGGCTCCATTATATGTTTTAAATCGTCAGACGAACAGACAGATGTCTACTGCCGTGAATGCCGAAAGTTGGTGCCAACCAAAGCTCCACTAATCTCCAAAAGTCTATAACGCGGACTGTAGAATATGAAAGACAGAGCGCAAGGTGGTGTAGCATCAGTCCGTGGCATTTCACATAGAGGTGGACATGGCACCCATATCCGTCGTTGAACAACGTGGCTTTAAACGTATGCTAAAAACACTTGATCCCAGTCAGATACAGTTTACCTAGTCGGCATTACTTTTCGAGACAGGAACTCCCGCGACTGTACACTACAGAGAGAGCGCGGCTTGCTGCTGAATTGGAAAAGGTTACTTACAACAGAGGTCCTGCAAAGATGAGTTGAGTTGAGTTGTTTTATTTTTGAATGAAAAGAAGGCAATGTGTATTATTTTACAGTTAAATTATTATTTATGTTATCAGGGATTTTGTTTATATCCTAAATGTTACAGGAGCACTTTGTTCCTATGCACTGCCTGTTTTTTAGTTGTTTTATTTTTGAATGAAAAGGCAATACAAGGACTTCTGAAAGAAAATTTGCAGAAGCACCTCTGAGCTTCAATAAAAAAAAAACGACTTTGACATTTGTATTTTTATTATTTTTTTTTTTTGCAGTAGGGTTTTTTTTTGGGGGGGGGGTGGTTATAAATCCTGTAAAGATATCGAGATATATATCGTATATCGAGATATAGCAAAATATATCTGCTTCATATCGCCCAGCCCTACCATAGACCCTTCTCCACTTTGCAATTTCGAGCTCATAATTTTAAACTCTATGGGGACAGCTGTAAAAACTTGTGACAGATTTCCAGCCTACATTGTACAAATTGTTTGAAATATTTTTTTCTTGGTGTCAAACTGACCCCACACATAATTTTGTTCAGGTCTTTGCTAAAAAAGAAGTTACAAATAACACAAATGCTCAGTCCTTTTTAATCTTCAATAATGTGAACAATTCTGTTAATGAACTTCAATGATTTTAACAAATGGCTGCAATATAACAAAGAGTCTAAATACATTCCGAACCCACTGTATATGGTTCATTTACACCAAAATATGCACAAAGCTTATACTCACGTTGTGTCCTGTGGCTGCTCATCAGTCCTGGAGATCTTCCTGTAGCAGTAGACCATCTCCACCAATAGCCATAAGGTAAGGAACACCAGGAGCACATACATCATGATCTCTGAATACAACGCTGTCTTGTCTCTACTCGCTGAGGAAACGGAAGAGAGAAATCAGTGTTTTGTGCAGTCACTTTTGCAAATCTGTCTACAGTACTGAATGAGCTAAGGTGCACAAACAACAAGGACAAGAGTACACTGTGCATGAATATGGGAGTCCTCCATTTAGAGACTAACAGTAAATTGAACCGTGAATAAAAACATACAAATATATTCAACTTTTTGAGCAATTGAATTAGCCCAATTACTGTATCTTTGTAAATGAGATCCTGTTACTTTAGTTCTTTGCATTAGGTTATAGCAGTAACTGATCTGGTTTATGAAACTACATGTGAACATATTGAAAACACCGGTTTCCTCGCAGCATATTAGTACCCATCTGTCTCCCACACATTACATTATGTGTGAGCTTTTTGTTCCTATTTTAAGTTTCAAGCTTCTGTTTAGCTCTATATTATTCATTTATGTTTTTATGGCAATGTTGGAAATATTTTTTTAGTACAGCCTCAGTTTTATTTCATTACATTACTCAATAATTCCAGAACATACCTGAAAAAAATACAATTCAGATTATTCAATTTTGTATCTTTTGCTATTAAACTGTAAAATGAACAGTTTTTATGTTGAAACAAAAATAAAATAATCCACAAATGCAAAGAAACATTGTGAAAATTGCGCAAAAAAACAGGCAAACCTCTCCTATACCTCATATACCAGGGGTGTCAAACATACGGCGGAATGATTTTGCAAAGAGAGGGGTGGGGGACATGCAATGTGAATAGCGTTACAAATGTAGCATTTTAATTAATGTTACATTTGAATTGTTTTTAAACAAGTATTTTCCGTGATGCGTGTCGCAGCATCGCAGCACTGTGTTAATATGACGGGTCTATTTTTTCTTGCAGGAGAATCCCCTCAGCTGACACACTACCGGCGATCGTCTATGAGCACTTCTGGTATAATAATAATGTTGTGTTTGACGGGCCAGATTTCAGTTCCCCCTTTAAGTGATGTTGATTCGTTCTGCAGTGCTAAACGCTTGTCGTTTTTTAAAGTGGAAACTTCCTGAGGTTAAAATTTCAGTAGGAGGCTAAAGTGATTTAAAATAATAAAAATAAACAGTAAATCAGCAGATTCTGTAGAAAAGCTTATTTTATGCCATGTTTATCTAAAACTGCAGAGTAATTTTGCTTAATTCCTTTAAAAAACACTAGTAGAGAGTTTAACCCACTGTTTAGTGTTGTAGTTACACTTGATGCTCAGAGCTCAGAGATGAACATTTTTTGTGGAAATATTCCTTTCACAACTTTCAGAATCTGGTTCACAACTTTCAGATCTATTAATTAATGACTCAATAAAGGTAATCAATGGATTACTCGATATGATTTGTCTGGTCCGGCCCCCAGAGGCAGAAATTTTGCACCATTCGTTCTACGAGCTCAAATGAGTTTAACACCCCTCTTATACACTGTTCCAAATACTTTTTGTGTCATTGTACTTTTTTTGTGACAGAACTTTGAAAAACACCAACCAAACCACAGGTCTTGTACTTTCAAGAGTTATCCATTATTTTCATCACTAGATGGCACTGATGGCACGGATTTGAGGTCTGTAAAATGAAACTGAAAGACGATCATGCATTTTCTCACATCTTAATTTGAATTACCTTGAAAATTATGAGTCATAACTTTTGTAATGTTAGTATAAAACCAAACTAAATCAAAGCAAATAACCTTTTTTGAACCCTACACATTATATTTCTAATCAAATTCCTACTTTAATGAAAAGTGGCAGCGTGGCACATGCACCAGAGGGTTAATCAAGAATTCATGGTCACTTGTGAAGCAGCAACCCAATCAAATGTTCAAAAAAACACTGTAACACTAAACCACTGTATCGTAGTGCAATGTATGTGACATGTCTTTTTTAATTATCAAAAAAGTTTTAAGCAGCAGATTCAAATTCAAATCTTTAAATTCAACATTAATAAACTCTAAAACAGTAAGTGAATTTAATGTGTACAGTTATTTTGCTATGCTGGACATGGATTCAGAACAATAGGATTTGCTCTTCTCGCAGCTGAGCTCAGTATATGGTCTATTTGCTGCTGCTGCTGATGATGTTGTACCATGTAGCCATTTCATCATCATCATATGGCCATTTCATTCTTATCCCTCTCAAATAATGAGAAAATTGCACTTGATTAGTTAAGAAATTGTTTTAAAATGTTCATGATCAATGTCCCATGCGTTGCAAACGATGGGACGCAGTGATATTCTGGTTCTAGAGAGTGTGCAATCATTTGAATTAACTCACTGCAATATTGACTTTCTATCTGCAACTCAAGGCACTCGCAGATAGAAATGCTACACACTGGTATCATAACTACACATACAGTTGTGCTCATAAGTTTTCATACACTGGACATACATTTTCAGGAAATATGAATAACACAAAACCTTTTTCTTCCTACTCATGGATGGGTGAAGCCATTTATTGTCAATGAACTGTGTTTACTCTTTTAAATCTTAACAGAAACTTTACAAATGACCCTGAAAGTCATTTGTTTACACACCCCAGCATTCAACTTCAATGGCAGCCTGAAGTCTCTTGAGGTAGTAGTCGATGAGGTTCTTTATTTTCTCTGGCAAAGCAGCCAATTCTTATTGGCAAAAAGATTTCAACTCTTCTTGGGCTGTTCTTGCATGAACTGGACGTTTGAGTTCTCCCCAGAGTGGCTCAGTGATCTTGAGGTCAAGAGACTGAGATGGCCACTCTAAAACCTTCACTTTGTTCTGGTGTAACCAATGACAAGTGGACGTGGCCTTGTGTTTTGGACCGTTGTCATCTTGGAATGTCCAGTAACGTCCCATGCGCTGCTTCCAGGCGGTTGAGTGTACATTTTCCCTCAGTATCCTTTGATAATCACTATTGGGAAGTTACTTCAGAAATGTAATTGAATTGCTGACTCCTCCTTTTAAAAGTAATCAATTTCCTCTTTTTTATTTTATTTATCAAGTAATTAGTTACATTATTAGTTACTTTAATCCCCCCACCCCCACACACACTTCCAAAAATTGGAAAATTATAAATAATTTAGTTCATTCATACGATTTCAATCATTCATTTTCCAACCCGCTTATCCCTTTTTCGAGGTCACAGGGGTCTGCCGGTGCCTATCTCCAGCTCACATTGGGCGAGAGGCGTGGGGTACACCCTGGACATTAGGGATGTAACGGTACGCTAAAATCGTATTCGGTTCGGTACAGTGCCTTGGAGAGCTCGGTTCGGTTAATTTTTGGTACAAAACAATAAGAGCTTACAAAATCTTTATTTTGAAAAGCTGCCAATACACAATAGAATTCTTGCATAAAATATATAAAAGTGACACATTTGGGTGAAATTTTAAATAAATTGCACTCTATAAAGAAATTCACTTTTTTAAAATAAAAAAAATTAAATACTGCAACTAGTTAGGACCTTTTAACACTAGCAACAGCTTCAGCTTATATATCAACAAAACTAACTATTCAAGTTTTTGGCTAAAAAGATTAACCTATCCACATTTTCTGAAGAGAGCACAGATCTGGTTGCAGTGACAATATCTCCAGCAGTAGAAAATGTTAGATCTCTGTGGAACAATGTCGGCATACAACTTTAAATTTATCCACTCGTCTATCCCTGTTATGTATTTTAACAGAGAAGCCAAAGTGTTCCCAAACAGGAGACCGTAGTGAGGTGGGAGGGTCTTCAAGCTCTGGCTTCTCTTTCACTGTTGCCATTTCTCAGTTACTCGTGCAGCGCTACTGTGCGTCACTCAAAAGCGTCCGTGCAGAAACTCGCCTAGGAACAATGTTCCGCTGCACTTAATATCGCGCTAATAATAAATTTATATTATTTAATTAAAAAAAAATATACCGAAACGGTACGCAAGTGTACCGAACCGAACAGGCCGCACCAAAACGGTTCAATACATCCCCGTGAACCGTTCCACCCCTATTGGACATGTCGCCAGTCCTCACACAGTCACACCTACGGGGAATTAAGATTATTCAATTAACCTAACCGGATGTTTTTTGGTATTGTGGGGGAAACCAGAGTACCAGGAGGAAACCCACACATGTACTGGGAGAACATCCGAACTACTTTCAGGAAGGTCATCGGCAAGCCTTGAACAACTGGCAGGGCACAATGCTACCCACTGCACCACCCACTAGACAAACTACCTTTGATTTGACTAAAATTAGAATAAAAAGTAGTTTGATTCTCTTCTCTGTTCCAACGCCTTCAATTCTCCATTATTTTAGTTTTTATTTGTTGACGGTAATTGAAGTGGAGTATTATGACCTGAATTGCGCATGCACAAAAAAAACTAAATGAATTTTTACTCTTTTGTAGTTAAACAAACTGCAAACAACTATCTGTGTCGAAGACATCCCTCTTCCCCCAACCTCTTATTCTCTTTCTTCTCGGATGGTGTGGCAGGCCAAATCAAATATTACCACAAGCCACCTTTGGTCTATTGGTCTACATGGTTTCAACGAAATATTTCCACTTCCTTGAATATCTTTTTCTGTTTTTTTTTTAACAGTTCATCTACTTTTCTTGTAGATCTTCGAAGGCTTTCCTCATCGCTCAGAAATCAGAAATGTCAGCGAATCACTGGATGGAAGCATCTAGAAACTCAGAAACCTTTCCAGCACAAACACTGATTACAAGCATTTACCAGTCACTCAAACCCTTTCGTATCAGTTTTTGTGAACGTCATCAGGCCAAAATCACCAGGGTGTGTAAGCTTTTGATCATTAAACACAGTGGTTTGACAATAGATGGCTTCACCCAACCACTAACTATGACTGGGATAATGCTTTCGTGTAATCTTTCATACTTTTTGAAAAATTGCAAAGAAATCAGAAAATTTGCCACAACATTTAAACTTATGAGCATAAAAGTAAACAAATATACATTATATATATTCGATTGAAGTTAGATGAAAAAGCATTCCCGGACATCCATGGAGAAGCAAAGAAAAAGAAGCTTTACTTTACCCCTTTTAAAATAGAGAGACAGGCAAGTGGTTGCTTAGATACAGATCTAAACTTGCCTTCCAAAAAGTATGCTTTAATAACAATAAAACAGAACAGGTCATCAATAAAACACAATCGGGACACATTTGATTTATATGAAAGGAGGATGCTGCACTGAGGTCAACAGTAGGCCTGCAGCGCATCCATCTACATCCAAACCCGATTAACATCAAATCTGGCAGACAAGGAGCAACTGAACTCGAGTATAGTGGAGTATTAGGATCACTCACCTTGTCTTTTTACCTCCAGATCAATTTTAATCTTCTTGCTAGCGGAGGGCTTGAACGAATCAAACTTAAAGAAGCGGGTCACTTCACATTCGTAAGTGCCAGAGTCATTTAAAGTGACATTCAGGATGCTAATGGAGACATCCTGCATGTCCTTACTGCCGTTCCATGTCAGACGACCTTTCCACTGCAGGTCCACATCCTCTGGCTCTAGCGGCTCACGGTCGTACAGGTAGATCTGTGAGGAGGGAGTGATAACGAGTAACAAACATGTTCCCATTCATTGCAGACCTCTTTGTTACAGACAATCTTACAAGTGTTCTTCTTTCGTCTGGACCGATGAAGAACCATTCCACTTTGGTCTCAGCAGAGATCTCCTCTCGTTTCATGCAGTAGATGCAGGTCAACTTCTTCTTTTTGCCAACTATGGCCTCTTTGTCTGATGGCACGTCCACACACACCAGTCTGACCTCCTGCACTGTGAAATAAACAGAGCACAGCAAGAGAATCAACACGATGCTTTTGAGATTTGGTAGAAATTTTTCATTGATTGTTATTGATTCTTATACACTAAACACTAAGGAAGGTTAAGACTAATGTGATATGAAATCAAACAAGAATTTATTAACTGAGCTAACTCACATAAAATCTAGTCTACTGACACGTGCACGTACACAAGCACGTACGCACACACACATTTTACAAAACCTTGACTAAAAGTCATAAAAAGTCAACGACCGCAGGTTTCTGAAACAACACCACACATGAAGCCCATTCGCTCCATTCACACCAAGAGCAAATATCATTTTCTTTTAATAACTTTTTCATTTCTGTGTGTCTTTCTGAATTCCTCTCCATTACTATCTAGTATTCTTCAAGAGCTACAACCAACACTCAGCCAGCACTCAACCGACTCAATCTTTCTTCACCCCTACCCCCAACTTTTCTTTCTTTTTTTTCTTTCTTTCTCTTTTTCTTTCTTTCATTCAACTTTCCGTTACTTTTGTACATTTTAAGAGAATAAAAAAATAACTTTTTCATTCATTAGCAAACATTCCATCCTCCCATTAACAACAATCTAACAATCATCTAACAATCCATCCATCCCTTCATTAATCTGCATACCAATTAATCTGGACATCCATGATGTCCATCCATCCATCCATCCACCTGACAACCCATCTATCCATCTGGACCTGCATGCTTTATATTCCCCCTTGCCGACAAACTGTCCAGTCAACAATCCATCCATCCATCCATCCATCGATCTATCCACCCCTCCCTTCATTAATCTGCATACCAATTCACCTGGACATCCATGATGTCCATCCATCCATCCACTTACCTGACCATCTACATACCAATTCACCTGGACCTGCATGCTTTATATCCACCCACCCAACAAACTGTCCAGTCATCTTACAATCCCTCTTCCATCCATAATCTGTCCATTTATTCACCTGACCACCAATCCACCCATCTGCATGCCGAATCATCTGGACATGCAGGATCTATATACATCTATCCACCCACCCAACAATCTGTCCAGTCATCTAACAATCCATCCATCTATCCATTCAAAACCCAGTCCAGTCATCTAAAAATCCCTCTTCCATCAATCATCCATCCATCCACCTGACCATCCATCCATCTATCTATCTGCATACCAGTTTGGACACCCATGGTTTAAATCCATCCACCCATTTTCTTGCTTAATTAAGACATAAAACAATGTCTTTCTAATGGTTTAGATGAAAAACAGCTTTTCCGAAAAAAGAAGCTTTTCCGCATAGTGTATTAAGGTCAATTAAATGTGATGGAGGAATTTCTCTTGGGAGCCACCAAGAATGAGAACCAGAGAGTATTAGAGCATCATTATTCATTACATGCTCTAATTCCAGAAGAGTCTTGGAGCTCACTGACTCCCAGTCAGACACATATATTTATCTCATAGACACATGCTCGACACTGGAGGCAGAGAACACAGCACTGAGCAGACAATGGGACGAGGTCTAGCTTATGTGAAGATCTTTCTGGAGTGTTCTCTCAACTGTGAACATAACCTCTCCTCTATTGCCGTAATAGAGGCCATCTTACATAACGCGCAGCCTCAAGCACAAGCTGTCAACACTGATGGCGCCTGCTCTGTTTGAACGATCATATGGGCCAGTGGAAAAAGCTAATGCAGCTGACCAGGCCAGAAGCACAGAGGTTGTGTAATGACAAGCTGGAATATATTTTTGTACTGATTAAAAAGTCTCTGTTTGTTAAAAATTTATTTTTTTTAGGTGCAGGTGTAAAAAAAAAAACTCTTAAATGTAAACTTTTAAATGCAGGGTAGGTGATTTCTGGTAGTTAATTTATCAAAACAAACACAAGCGCATATCATGGTAGTTCTGTTACACAGACACTAACGCAAATATCAATAATGGTGAAGTTATCAGTGAGGTCAATAAGTGACAGCAATGTGTGTTACTATGATAATATCTGTGTTTTCGCAGAACAGGGTTTGGGCTCATTCCACATCATGAAAATTGATTTCCATCCTAATTTTTTTTCTTTTGAAAGATTAACACCCTGTCTAGAATATTGGGGTGAGAGTGGGCTGGTTTCATTAAACTAATTTCGTGAGAAGCTAAATGGGTATCTAACAATCTTTTTTCCGAAAAAATCTCATAAACTGTCATCTCTTGCTGTTTTTTAAAATGATGAATGAACCAATTTCCTACTTCCTCGTAAGAGTCTGTACCATGTGGGTTTCATGTACATCTTGCATTTATGAGCTTACCATGTTCACCAAACCTTCTTGCACACAAAGCAAAGCATGTGATATCTATCGAATTAGCAAATATTAATTACAAATTCATTTACAAATTAAACCAATGGGAAGAAGATGGAAAAGGAAGAAGAGTGGACCCAGTATGGAACCGAGTGGAATACCTGAGATTACCAGTGTAAACTTGGATTTATGCCAAAATTTGAGAACAACCTGGCAGATACAAGTTAAACCGGGTTAACAAGACACCTACTGGTCCAATAGAGTGTAAGTGTCAAAACCCTCTTCAACAAAGCCATTGAAAGAGTTTAAATGGATTAATACTGAAAAAGCACAGAACCACAATGTTAACACAATTTACCAGACAACTAGCTTTTCGTGGATATAGAATTTTGCCAAAAACATTAGATTTCCAGACATTTATATACCCTAGCCAATTCAGTTTTTTCTGTTGAAGATAAGGCTTATGATATATCCCCAAAATAAAAACACATTTATAGCTAAATTGCTTTTTTTTTGTTCAATACGCCTGTAATGACAAATGAACCCATAATAAACAATTGTTCTTCACAGTACAGGATATAATTACTTTTATTCTGGGAATAGTGAAAAAAATCATTTTATATTTTTGTAAAATGTTTAACAACATTACATTTGTGATAGATGCTGGATGCTTACAATTCCAATGCTTTGTTTTTTTTTTCTTGTTTTTTTTACTAAATACGTGTTGAACACAAAACGTTTAGAGGCATACAAACGCTTTGGTTGTACTATAAAGAAGGATTTTTTTTTGGGGGGGGGGGGTGCATTAGAAGAGGTGGCACAGTGGGTAGCACTGTGGCCTTTCAGTTAGAAGGTTGCTGGTTGGGAGGCTCGCCGGTGACCTTCCTGGAAGGAGTTTGCATGTTCTCCCTGTACAAGTGTGGAGTGGTGTATTACTAATTACAATTCTCAATTTATTGTAATTGAGTAGGTTTTTTTTTTTGTTTTTTTTTTTTAATTGTAATTTCACAAGTTCACAACCCTGACATGCCTAGATGGGGAATCTCCACCCCCCGGTGAGGTGTCGGGGTGGAAGTAGGGAAAGCGTGGACAATGTAAAATGGTATGGACCGGCTTATATGTGCAAGAGATGGAGGAACTAATCGACAACAGCTGTGGCAGATCCTAGCCCCTCCCCCCTGAAATTCATTATACAAATGTAACATAGTGAGTAGATTTAACAAATGTATGCTTTTACTAGTTTAACTTGTTCATATCTAGTTTTGTGTCTGTACTTTTACTTTTCTTCAACCTGCCTTTATTATATTTTTTAATTAATTATTTATCAAGAACAACTTGTTTATTTCTTTTATCATTTAAATTTCCAGGAAAATGGTAGTGTTTAATTTTTGTAATAGTTATTATCCCTAATGCTCTTTATTGTCTCTTTCTACTGTTTTGCTATATCCCCCTTCTCTCTCGTTCTCTATATCTCTCTTCTTCTTTTCTTTGCACTCTATTTTTCTTTTTCTCTCCCTCTCTTTCTTTACTTTAACTCTCTTTATCTCATTCTCCTATGTATTTCTATCTTTTGGTTTTTCACTCTTTCTATCTTTCTCTCACTTCAATCTCTCTTCTTTTTCTCTATCTCTCTTTTTTTATTTAGTAGGATATAAGGCGAATTAATTAATCAATGTAAAAGCCACTATACTCTAGATTTATATTTAGAACAGATACTTTTACTCAACTTTTTTGGGCAAGTAATGGTCCTTTTACTGTACTATTTACACTGAAAGTGGATATAGAACATGAATCAATAAGTCGTTTTAATTGAAGAAGACAATATGAGCATTTGGTTTGGATGTGTACAGGTGTGTACAAAAATGTTTTTATTACAACATTACAGCTACAGAAAGCCTAGCTAGCTTTCAATCATGGCAACACTTTTATGCAGGTAAAAAACAGTCAGATGATGAATGTTCCCCCATTGAAATGGCACAAAATAATACGCCAACATTCCCTCTATGAACAGCCAGAAAATATTTTCCAAATAACTACTGTAAATAATATAAAATGTTACTAAGGTGATTCATATTTTATTTATGATTAACATATTGCTTAAGTGAACAGGAAAGAATAACTAAAGAATACATTGTATAGCATAAAACCACTCAAGTTTTAGAGTCACAACTCTACTTTTAATATAATATTTGTTTTATTCAAAAAGGACATTTTATCAAACACTTACCTGCCAATATGGCAAGCAATAACCAGTGAAGGACTGGGCTGTTGTGGGTTGCCATGTTGCGAGGACTAACAGGGCGGCGTCGCAGATTCAGTTTTCCTGATGGAACAGAGAAGGGTCCAGAGAGAGGGATAGTATTCAGAACCACGGACAGCGCCCGAAAGCCATTTTCACTTCCTAAAAATAGCAACAATTTTGAATAAATTACTGACATGAAAATTTTATACGAACACACCAGAGTAGATAACCTAAAACTGACTTTCATGAAAGTCTGGGAAAAATACTAACACTTTAATGCATCGAAAGAAAAAGTTTGAGCGTTCTTACCGCAATTCAAACATCCGTGAACGACTAGAAACAAACGTCATCCACGGCGAGGCTTCATTATGAAGACCTGTGGAGCTTTACGATCCTAGACTTTTGTAGAAAATACGCGAATATATGAACAGCCTCTAAACGAGGTTTTACAAGTTGTCACAAATCAAAAAAGCTCACTTTCCTCCGTGTTCACGAAAGAACGGAAGAGTCCCTCCATCATTAAAGCTCCGCAGCTGTGGAGTAAGAGGCGCCAGTCTTTGTTTTCTTATCAAGTAACCACTTGCTCTCGACAGAGAACTCCTCAACGCGCATGCGCAGCTGACACTACTGACAAAAGACCCGCCTCAACAAAAGCGCTTCACTTTTGA
Source organism: Danionella cerebrum (assembly GCA_007224835.1). Taxonomy (NCBI): domain Eukaryota; kingdom Metazoa; phylum Chordata; class Actinopteri; order Cypriniformes; family Danionidae; genus Danionella; species Danionella cerebrum. The sequence goes on from SRMA01025618.1 coordinate 21,138, forward strand.
ATCAAACAAATCCAAAACAAACTGTAACTTATTGAAAAGTTTTTAAGATATGATTTATTTTATTGGTAATACAATAAAAATGCATTGTTACGGAACAAAATAAATAATTAAATAATTTTCTAATCGAGTTTATCTACGTGAATATGCAAATTAGTTGAACTTGTAGCTTTCGCGTAAGATTTTACATTTATTTAGTTATATTTTTTAATTATAAATAGTTACCATTTGACATAATGATTGTTTTTCAACTGCAGGGAAATTTACTTTGAGAAATAGAACAATAATAGATTCAGTTTTGAACATACATTAAACTTTTTTAAAGTGATAGCCTGGAAACTATTAAATTCTGAATTTTGCATTTTTGAAAAACTAAAAACCTATTAAACAAATGGTTGACAAGCCTCAGTGACCTGTGAGATGTTCTCTCTTAAAATTAGGCCAGCGTCTCCAACATTTTGGAACGCTATATATAACAAATGTGTGGCTGAATTGTATAGTAGCAGTAGTCGCTAGATTAGCAAAAATTAGCACATTGATCACAGGTTAGGGATCAGGAAGGAAAAGAGAAACAGAATAGTACATCATGGACTTCTGTAGCCTCCACTAAAGAGCAGCGTTTCATTTATTAAACCCCCACACTGAGTACTTATCCTACGCATGGTTGGCAAGTGGCTTCATCACAATAACTGCAACTACAACATGAGTTTCTCCACTTTTTTTCTCCGATCATTCTGCATCATGTGATTTAACCGAAATATCCGATCCCAAATGGGGTTTTGAGCTTGAAAAGCATGGAAAGAACTGTTAAACATTCAAGTGAACTCAAACTATAAACTTTTAACATAAATTAATTGTAAGAGTGTGGGAACACATCAGCTCAAGAGCTAAATTTAGGATCATAAACAAAAAAAGTTGTTGATCTTATGTGGAAAGAAATCTTAAGTTGGTCATTTTTATTTTTTCAGTCTTCTCATTATATATAAGGGACAAAACTTGTTTTTTTCTGGATTCTTTTATTTGTCACAATCTTGAGATAACGAAAGATGTTTTCTCTGGATAATATTTTTTGTCATTATCTAGACACAACAAACATTGTTTTCTCTAGATACTTTTATTTTGTTATTATTTAGACTTGACATGAATAGTTTTCTCTTGTTACATTTGTTTTGTCATGATCTAGAGACATAACAAAATATGTTTTTTAATACTTTTATTTTGTCAAAAATCTAGACTTAACAAAAGATTTTTTTTTCTCTGAACAATTTTATTTTGTCAAGATCTTTACATAACAAAAGATGTTTTCTCCGGATACTTTTATTTCCATTATCTAGACATGACATAAATAGTTTTCTCTTGTTATTTTTTTGTCATGATCCAACAAAAGATGTTTTCTCTGTATATATTTTCTCTGGTGAAAAATTTTTTATTTGTACTTTTATTTGTCATAGTCTTGAGATAACAAAAGATGTTTACTCTGGATACTTTTACTTTGTAATGATCTAGAGATAACAAAAGTTGTTTTCTCTGGATACTTTTATTATTTTTTATTTTTTTGTCATTATATTATAGACAAATTAAAACTTGTTTTTTTTTCTGGATACTTTTATTTGTCACAATGTTGAGATAACGAAAGATGTTTTCTCTGGATAATATTTTTTGGCATTATCTAGACACAACAAACGTTGTTTTCTCTAGATACTTTTATTTTGTTATTATTTAGACTTGACATGAATAGTTTTCTCTTGTTACATTTGTTTTGTCATGATCTAGAGACATAACAAAATATGTTTTTTAATACTTTTATTTTGTAAAAAATCTAGACTTAACAAAAGATTTTTTTTTCTCTGAACAATTTTATTGGTCAAGATCTTTACATAACAAAAGATGTTTTCTCCGGATACTTTTATTTCCATTATCTACACATGCCATAAATAGTTTTCTCTTGTTATTTTTTTGTCATGATCCAACAAAAAAAATTTTCTCTGTATATTTTTTCTGGTGAAAAAATTTTTATTTGTACTTTTATTTGTCATAATCTTGAGATAACAAAAAATGTTTTCTCTGGATACTTTTACTTTGTAATGATCTAGAGATAACAAAAGTTGTTTTCTCGGGAGAATTTTATTTAGTCATGATCTAGACAGAACAAAACTCTTCCACTCCTATCCAGACTTCTTCTGACACTAGATGGGTTTACCTGGGTCCCACTGGTTACTGCCAGCTCTGAGCTGCCTGCACTGCTGGACATCTTTGGCCTTCAAAGGGCAATTAATTATATATGTCCTTCATCTTCTGACGAACCAATGTCATATATATATTTTTTTTTTTGAAAGAGACATTGTTCATGCACTATAACTACATTGTGTCATGAGTCTTTCCCAGTCTCACCTTGGTAGCTGTTTCTCAACCAGTTTTAAGCCTCTTTCACATCTGTTTCTGTTCCAGTTCATGACTGGGTTTGAAAAGTAGTAACACCAAATATTTATTGGATTTTATAACGTGTATTTTCATGGCATTTCCCCCCCACACGGCTAAAACTCTAGCACAGGAGTGTAACTTTGCTCCATGCATAATTTCTGAGCAAGTTCTTTTACTCTAATGCTCATTTATCGACTGCTGCAAAGACCGAACACTAAAGAAACCAGATTCAGAACTGGTCCACAGAATGCTTTCGTTTACTGGCAAACGTAGATCCATTTAGATGCCCATTAAGGGGAAGACCTTGTGTACGTGTTCACGTTCATTCTTTTTACTGCAGTTCTAAAAGGTTTCACGTTGGAGCTCTGGAGTCTTCTAAACTGACACATTCCCTTCATAATTCAGTTTGCATAGTCACTATAAATAGCTTCATGCAATACGACTTCAACAAAATAAATCAATATTTAGAACTAAGTAAACAAATTAATGGCACTCACTGTTGTATACAAGCATCAGACTGGCAGCCCTCTATATTCAGTCCATTTGTGTCACCGTTACCATGGTTTCACTACATCGTGGTTATAGCAACCAGCACGCCTGCCATTTTTAGTATGTGCAGGGAACAAGCTCAGTCTTGCTCTGCTCTCATCGAGGAACACTCCAGCTATTGCACACATTACTGCAGTAGATTAGAAAGCATCTGGTTGTGCTGCGTGTTATTGGAAAGATTTCTAGGTCTGTGAGCTGAGTGTTCACCTCCTCTTGATCAGTCAGCATAATGAAGCAGCCATAATCCCAAAGATGAAATCTGTAATCCTTAACTCTGAACTTTGTAAGCTTCCCTTGATTCCCATGCAGTGCTACGTCGGTGGGATTAAATCGTTGACCTCCTCATTGAAAGATTTGTCACCAATCTTGCGTTTGTGTTAGCAACTAAATAGGAATTTAATCTCGGAAAAAAAGCTGACTAGTCAACAATGGAAAAATGTATATTTTATCTCTATATCTACTGCAGACAGAAGCATATTGCCAAGGTTAAGCCATGGAGTATGAACAGCATGCAATGGCTCCACTATAGCGTATGCATTTCAAACCTTGTGGATTATTCCAATCGTTTTCATATGTTTTCCATTTTCCACGTGTTAAAACTTGCATGCTATGTCTACAAAATACATCCCATAAGCTTTTACTTTTCAGGTTTTTTTAGAGATTGATGACACAAATTTGACAGCGCTACACACGTAAAATAATAATTTTTCAAAAAATATATACCGTATATTCAACCCTCCTGCGAACACCTTTTTTCCACTGGGATCAATTCGACCCCCTGAATATAATTTTATCCCACTACAATATATTTTTTTTATTGCTAAAAGGTTAGTGTCAGGTAAATGATTTCTTTGTTGACTACTTAACAACAAGATCTCTTTCACCTAAAAGTGAAAAAAAAAATATAAATAAATAAAATAAATAAAAATAATAATAATAAAAATATATGGCATTTATTTATGTTATTTATAATTTATAATATACTACATATAAATATTAACAATTTATTTGAGCAAAGACTAGAACATAATTATGTATTGGGTCAGTTTGACAGCAAGAAAGTTTCTCCAAAATTAGAGAACCTTGCAAATTAGTCACGTTTTTTTAGCAGTCCCCATAGACCCTCTTTCCCTCAACATTTGTCATTTCAAGAATATAGTTTTCCAATTGATGAAATACTCATTTTATATCTTAGATAGCATAGCTGGTGGGCACTTGAACCATTTTGATCTTATTACCACTATGTCTACCCTATCATTCAAGTGGGGAGCAGGACTATAGCAATTTTCCATTTTTGAAAGGTAATTTTGGAAAATCTGTTGAAGGGTTCCCCCTTGAGAGAATTGACTAATCGCACTGACAGAAAACCTTTGCTCCTCCTCCCCCAATGTCATGTCAGCTGTCAGTGGTTCCTGCAATTATACAGGGATGGTTGTTTAACTTACTATTTTTTCCATACATTTTTATTATACTTAACATGCAAATGTGTTCATTCTAAAATCATAAAAATTATAGTGACCTCAATATTAGACAAAGCAAAGTGGTGGAGTTCGTCATCCTGTAATCAGAAAGTTGGCATTTTGATCCACTCCATGTCCCTCATACCATTGTGGCTTTAGGCAAGCAACTTCACCAGCATTGCCCTGTAAGGATGTGTGTGACTGGTGGTGTGTGCTTGGTAGTGGTAGTTAAAATTCTAGCAAGACAAGCTTTCATTTTCATTTTACAGACCCTAAATTGGTACCATCAGCGCCATCTAGAAGTGTAAAGAAGGGATTACCACTGAAGGCACAATACCTGTGATAAGGCTTGTGTTTTCAAAGTTCTTGTGCAAAAAAGCACAATGCCACAAAAGGTGCTTGGAACAGTGTATAAGGTTTAGGAAACATTTGCCTGTGTTTTGCCTTCGTTGTCAATTGCAATAAAAATTACAAAATGTAATATTATGAATCATATTTTAATTGTAAAATTTCAGGTTTGTAGTGTAATTTTGTTGTAGTTCAACATTTTTATTTCAATTCATTTCCTTCCTTTATTTTATTTTTTCTAAGTTAAGCACTTTTTTCAACATTTTTATTCTTGCTTATTTTGAAAAGCAGCTCTGTTTCTATGTCATACCTCAGATGACATTTTAAACATGTGCTCAGTACAATGGACAATACATTTGTCAAAAGGTTTCAATTAATTTGATTTGATATCCAAGTATAAATGGCATGCAGGCTACCTAATAATATTTTGCTGTAAATAGTTTGACATTATATCCTTCTGGACCTTTGCTTACAAAAAATGTTTGTAACTTAAATTTAAATTTTAGTTGGATACCCCTGGTCCTAACAGATGCTGGTCCTAAACCACAACGAACCCATGGTTAGATTGTGAAAACAGTAATATGTACCTTCAGCTGCAGCACACTGACAGAAATGTTAAGAGGGAAGTCGGCACCGGATGCCACGTGGAAATACTCCTTGTTTAATCTACAGCGATAAAGCAGTCTGCACTCGAGCAGTGGAACTTTTCAGAGTGTATCAGCTGAAGGACAGAGAGTTCCTAACACTGATAGTGGCTTATGGACGTTACAGATTCCATCTGTCCCTAGCCAGTTACCTCGAAGCAAATTACTGACCAAACAAATAAAAAAAATACCAAGAGATGAAAAAATATTTCTGTTTAATATCACATATAGCATGTTAGATTTTCAAATTCTGCAACTGAATTGAACTAAATCCACAGTAAACTAAGGAGAAATGAAAGCTGCAGGCAGCGATCAAAGGGCTCTGCACACATAGTTTAATGAATGCAAAAAAGCTTCACAATTTAACATCCCATATTCCTTAGGATAATGCTGATTGAGTTTGGACAGACATAATTGTTAAAGTACAAAGTCTGGAATTGTAATACATTTTTCAAGTACAATAAATAAAACTGACTGCCTGTCAGTTTTGGAAACTCACTTACATTGGTGAAATGTCTTTCAAACACAGCCTGAAATAGGAGTACAAAACAGCAGAATTTTTTTTTATTCATGTTGCCACTAGGTGGCACTATAATTGAAAGTATAGGTTGTTATTGAGGTATATTCCGACTAAGACTCTTAACACAAATCTAAACCCATCCGACATTTAATAACTTACTGGTTATAGCAACATTTGAACTTCAGACGGCCGCCGTGCACATATATGCCTAACGATAAGACTGCTGGAGTTTGGAGACAAACAGATAAAACCTGTAACTACGAAACAAGCAAAAGTGAGGTTTTCGCTAAATATTTTCTTTCCTGTCAATACCGAAAACACAATCCAATTTACGTATATTTAAGTACTGGTTCCTCTCACGTACGTGCCGAATTCCGTTTGCTTACAACAGCTGAAATGCATTAGGTGGCGCTATACCATAACTTTTCGACGCCAATCAGACGCAAATCTTCAACATTTCAGACGTGTGTGAAATTCTGTGACTGTTCAAGCATTCAAAAATGCACCGAGCATTAAAATAAAATAAAAAGCTCAATTCAATCACCGAGCAATGATTCAAAGGAACCTAGAGTTTACTAGTGATCAAATTTAGTTACTTTAAAAATTATGTATTTAAATAAACAAGTATCACTGACATTAAATTAGGCTTTTAAATATATAGAAATAATAATAAACATGAATTAAAAATGTTTGTATAAATGAATAGATGTGTTTTCATGGTTAAAATATATGCTTATATTTCTTGCTCTATTCTTTGTCGTTTTCACGTCCCGCCCCTTGCTTTAGTGTTCCTGGTCAAAATGTATTTGTTAAATTAGCTTAGAAACCATTTTTCCCACCAAAAGTTTATGCACCACACTTTAGCTGTGAACAATGTCTCAAAGTAGTGTAACATGAATTTATTGAACTAGACATCAAAACGATTACAAATAATCACTTAAAACTAAACAAAAAAATGAAAGCTGCAATGATCAAAGGGCTCTAGCACCTCCTGCACAATTGTTTTTTGGTGACCAGTTCGATGCGGTACACAATACGGCGATCCTCCGCGTTCATGAGAGAATTGAACAATAAGGGCAACTTTAATAATGACACCCCCAGGCCGCGCTAATGAGTCTAAATATTTTCTTGGACTGTTTTGGCCAATATTCTTGTAATATTGTAAAAAAAAAATAAGTGCCTTATCAATTTTAAATGCTGTTCCTCCCCTGACCACCACTTAGTGCTATAACTGACATGTTGGAGATGTGTTCAAACATACACTGGTAAATTTGGTGGTCATGGCATGAAAGTGAAATGTGTTTTCTCTTCCTCTTTATGGCAAAATGCCAACTTTCGACAGCCGCTGGTTGGAGTTTTGAGGTGAACAGATAAAACCTCTAGGATCAAAAATAATTCACTTCCTGTCGGTTTTGGAAACTCACTCCAATAGAGTTTTAGAGGTCTAGATCCTGTAGGATCTTATGTTTTGCTTACATAACTTTTTAACAACCGGCAAAAGCTTTGTGTTTAACTTTGTAATTAGTAATTAATATTCATCACTGAAAGATTGTGATTAATAGAAAATTGCCTATTAAGATTTTTATATAGTACCAGCCAATGTACGTCGTCTTTGCTTGGGGCTGGTGGAATTTCCGGGTCCTCTAGATGTTGCTTGAGTTACAGTCTCCTGATATCTGATCATGCTTTGAACGGACCACTCCTTTTGTGGGTAGCCCCCAAAGGCTGCCAGTATATAAGATACAAAGAAAGAATGTTTTAGTTTGTTGAGGGATTTTGGATGACTTCACCTTTGGAGATTAAACTTGTTCTGTTACCCCAAAATCTCTTACTCTTCGATCCCCTTGTACACTTCATCCAAATTTCAAAAGTTTACTTCAAATACTGTAAATAAACACCAGAAAATTGCATACTCCATGTGGCCACTATATGTCGCTTCAACTGAAACCATAGGCTGCTATATAAATAAACGTCTGTGTGTGTTTAGACATGGACCCTTAGCACACATAGCAAATTTCATCCCGAATGGAAAAAGTAAGGCTGAAATATAACAACTTCCTGCTTCATTGCAAAACATCGAAATTCAGCTGACCGCCAAGAACAAACCATTCACCGAATTGAAAAATGTTCGATGATGATCAAATACAATTCCATTAAGTTTTAGGTCAGATTCAACCAGAAGCACAGAATATTTGTTAAACACGAATTCCCTTTGTCTTCATGTATTCACTTTCTGTTCCTCATTGTTTTCCACATGTTTACTTTGCTTCTTCTTGTTGCTAGACTGTCCAGTGACAGTCTTGTGTTTTTCCGCTTCTCCTACCGCATCTGCTTTGTGTTCATGGGGTGTCTGGAAATCGTCATCTGGACTCACTCCTTGACTTGAGCTCAGAAGTCTGTCTCTTATCTCCTTCAGTCTCTGATCCAATGCACAAGACTGTGGCTCCAATGTTAAATGCTGCTTCTGAAAAGCACAGACAAATATGTTGGTATTCATGTCAACTGTGTGGCATTTTTTTGCCAATTAAACTCTACCTGAAATGTGGTTGGTTGGATTGTCTCTGGCGGGTTGTGTCTGTTTGGGGTCTGGCTGAATTCAGACGAGAGCTGCTGGTACACTTCCTCGAGTCTGTTGAGTTCTTGTTCCACACTTAGCACCTGAAACTAAAGTTGATGAAATTGAAGTAATCTCTAGATGTTTGAAAAAAAAAGGTGTATTTTTTTCACGAATTGATATAGTTTGTGTATTTTTTGTTAATTCTGTAACAAACCATTTTGTACAGAACCATCAAAATGAATTCTATTTAAAATGATCCATTTAGCCTCTTTCTTTGTTCCTCACAAAAGTCAGAAGAGGACATGTTTTAAAAAAATGTTAAAGAAAAAATGTTTTTTCTTTATTTTTTGGAAGATTTTTGTCTTGATTTTTTGTATACAAACAGAAAAAAAAGAAAAAAAAAAGAAAATATAGAACATCTTTAGTGCCTTTTATCCCTTTTAACGGTAAGCATTTGTAACATTAACCCTTTGCCGTCTAGGGTCTTTTTCAGCATTTTTACTACTTTAAAATTCCCTCTAAAACAGTTTTTTATACAACCCCAGCTTCCCTTTTTACAACTATTCTTTCATTACATTACACATTAGTTCCACAACAAACCTGAAAAAAAAACAGTTCTAAAAATGACATTTCATTATATTATTGCACAATGCAATGGAAAAAAATATTGTAAAAAAGGGAAGCTGGAGTTGTTCTAAACAACTATACCAAGCATTGCCACAAAAATTGTTCAAAAAATGCATTAGAGCAAATTCTAAAGTAGTAAAAAATACTCAAAATGGGGTATGAACTAAAAAAATAAAAATAAAGAGGTAACAAACTCACAGGAAGTTGAGTCTTTTGCCCGGCTGGTCCTAGCCCTGAAGCAGTAGTCAAACAAAAGTGAAACCAGACAAATTCTACACAAGTTCACAATTAAACAACTCAAACAAAGATTTTTCTGTGCTTAAAAAGGTTAACTTCTCCAAGATTACAATTTTCAGTTAAAAGTCTACTTTATAAAGCGTGCATTCTCTCACCGTCCACATGTCTTTCTTTCAGAGTTGGTTTTAGCTCCTGTAGAAGGTGCTCCAGCTTGAAGTACTTGTAAACTTGAAGCCTGAAAACCATTTGGATTTTGCTTTTCCCATTTACTTGTATTATTTCTCAACAAATCAGACTTTTAGTTCGAAATACACCTTAAACTGCTTTCTGACCTCTCCATCAGCAGATTTGGAGAAAAATGGGTTTCAGGTGGTATTTTCGCACTGAAGAAATCCTCGACAAATGTTCCAAAGGCCTCCTGCGGTCTCTCAGTCTCCTTTAGTAACAGACGGTATGTTTGTTATTAAAGGTAACAAACTTTCCCAATTGTAATAAACAGTATAAATTAGGTACATTGAGTAAAAGAAGCATTTGTGGTGCTAAAGAAACCCCTGACGTGGATAAAAGCACCCTAATAAGTTAAAAAGGGTGTCAATAACTCAACAAGTCTCTCACTGTAACTACATTTAAATTTATAAACTGAATCACTACTCTATGTTCAGGATCAGCAGGGCTCAAGAACTTCTTTCCCTCAATGCATATGTAATTGAAAAATGAAAAAACAAACACATCCCACCAATCCTTTCTTCTGATCCTCGCTGAAAGAGTAATGGAACAACTCCATGCTTACAGCTGAAATGGCCAAATGAAAGGCTTTCATGAATTCAGATGATTTTGAGCCTGTGAACAAAGAACAGAATAATATTTAATGCTGTTTTGCTTTGATTACACTCTATCTTTATCTAACCTTTCAGAAATTAAACAGTTTCCCTATTTTGACAGTATTTTAGATATTCTAAATGAATGCAGTGCTGTGCAAAAAGTTTCAGGCATGAAAAATGTGAGAATGCTTTCAAAAATCCTCAACATTTCCAGTTTCTTTGTGCTCCTTATAAGATAACGAACAGATAAAGAATAAATCTGCATGTGACGATGATCACTAGCACTTGCTTGGTATAACTGATCATAATCTTAGGGAATTATTTAAACCTGGAGTTCAAATGAGTCGAATCAATCGTTTCGAACATTGATTGAGAATCATTTGAAGACACATTATTGAATGTTACTGTATATTAACGGAAACACTCCATAATATTTTACTCAATTGTAATTATTTATGTGATTTTAGATCATTTTTGTGTTAAAATATTCATAATCTCCCCCAACTGTACTGTAAGTAGAGTAAAATCACTCTAAAGAGCAACAAAAGATTTATTGGAAAATACCTAAGACAAATCCTATTCTAACAAGTAGCTAGCGTGCACACACACACACACGCACACGCACGCATACACGCACACAAAAAAATCTATCGGCCTAGATCTGGCCGGATGCCTTGTTGGACCCGGGCCGGCTTCTTTTGGCACAATACCGAATGTGATCCGTTTTTTGAATTTGGGCCAGAACTGGGCCAGCTTCGGTCTTGATGAACATTGGAACATTTGGGCCATATCTGTGCCAGATTGAAAACAGATCTGGGCCAGCCTCTGTACAGGTCTGACTAGAATCCTGCCAGATCTGGATAAGCCTCATGGCAGGTCCAGACCAATCTTGTGCCAGATCGAGGCCAATTCAATGCCGGATTTAGGTCAGCCTCTAATTTATATATATATATATTTTTGTACCTTTTCCATTTTAAGCGTTACTCTACATTTAATCATGTTTTAAAATGTGTTTTCTCAAGCAACGCAAACGTATGTTTTATATAACCTTCTAAAGTTTAAAAATCTTTTAAACTTTTAAAAATAAAAAAGTTTTCTATTAATATATTTATGCATTATAAATATGCATTTGGGCTTAATGTTTGAATAAGAGAGATTTGGGTGCATGTCTTGGGCCACTCTCAAAAAAAAGGTACACTGTTTTTGTTTTATCATAAAGTTGTTATTAATATTTATTATTTGTTTTATCATAAGTAGTTTTATTATATAGCTCTTTTTAACTTTATTATTAATTTTATCATAAAGTTGTCAAGCGGGTGGTTTTACTCTGCGTGTATGGATCTTGGGGTATGCCTTGCAATTGTGTTTGCTGTGAAGCACTTTGGTCAGCACTGTTTTAAATGTGCTATATAAATAAATTGAACTTTTTACCTTTTTTCAGTAACTGTACCTTTATTGGTGTATCAAACAAAAATAAACACCAGATTTAAACACAAAATTTTGTATTGAACAAAACCCTAACTGGATTTTTATTTTACCATAATAAACGACAGAGTCCTATATGGGATTTCTTTGAATGCGACCAAAACAAGTGCATTGGGCTGGAGGCAGGCCATAACATGAGGAACTTGTTGGTTTACTGTAAAGCTGCTTTGAGACAATGTTGTTGTAAAAAACGCTAAATAAATAAACGAAACGAACTTGAACTTAAACAATTAATGTTAAGATTTTGAATTTGGGTGGAATTAGAGACAATATGGTGGACATTTCCAGAGACAACATTGGCAACACATGGAGGAATTTTTCAGAAACCATCAACATGGCCTTGAAACTTGCAGAAAAAAAATGATCAAGGCGGGTTTAGAACTCACAGATGGTAAAGTCACAGTGACGTTTCAGTTGTAACTTTAACAAGGTGACCATATTTCCAAAAAAGAGGACAATCGGCATGGCCTCGGGACACAAACTTAGACAGGCTTCTCGGAGGAACGTAAAAAAAGCAAAAAGAGGATGATTTGTCACCCTAAGATTTGTTTGTACTATTTGTATTTGACTAGCGTTAAGTAATGTGTTACGTTACGTCTATAATGTAAATATCATGTGTTGTTTTAATGTCTGCTTGATGATACAACATCCCTAAAGGCTCCAGAAACGTTTTAATAAAGCCAGAGCCGGATACTTCAATGGTAAAAGCAGAAAAAGTTTGCTTGAGGTGTTAAGTAACTTTATCCTCCGTTGACAACCATCAGCTCCCTCATTACACATTACACGGGCGGGATTCTGTGGAAATTATCCTGTCAGATGTAGAAAGTTCACATAGAGGTGTGTTACCTAAAAATGAAAATATGAAAGCAGAGTTACTTTATATTTTTATTTAAAATGTTTGAAAAAATTCCTGTTCCTGGGAGGAGTTTGGATGTTCTCGCCATGATTGCGTGGGTTCAAGGTTCGAATAATGTAAATTCCCCTTAGGAGTGAATGTGCGACTCGCAAACTGTCCAGGGTGTAACCTTGCCTCTCGCCCAAAGTTTTTTTTATTTTTTTTGATTGAAAACCTTTCATTTACAGTAAGAATTACAAGCAGCACAAAAGATAAGAACAGAAAAGTACAAAATACAAGAGTAAAAAGGTTATGAACCAAATATGAACAAAATAAAATAAAAAGCACCAAGCGATAAACCAAATAACAATGTTATAAGAGAAACTGAGAATATATAAAAATATTCTACAATTTTAAAAAGTCAATATATAAAAAATTCTACAATTTTTTTTTTTAAAACACAGAATATAAGGCTTATTTTTAACACTTTGCACTTGTGGATGTAAAATTTAGCAAGTATAATTATTAAGTTACAGATATAACACTCATTTTGAAATTCTGGTTCATATTTTGTAATACCAAGAGTCATGAATTAAACGACTCTCGCCCAAAGTGAGCTGGAGGTAGACACCAGCAGACCTCCATGACTTGAAAGGGAACAATTGTGTGAGAAGATGAATGAATGAATTCTTTTTTTCCCCATAATTAAGAAATGTTTTCTGTTGTGTGACTTTAAAAAAAGGAAAAGAACCAAAAAACAAAGTAAGGGGTCCTACCTGAGGTTATGAAGGCCATAGAGTGCAACAGAACTGAGACGAACTGGCCAACATTTTGAACATTCTTCTCCTGGATATACAGAATTTGATTGGATGCGTCATAATAAAAGTCTTTATGGCAGTAGGCCAGCAGGTTATCGCAGTGTGAGACTGGCACCATCCTGGCCAATAGCAGCATAACACTCGGGAAGGCACAAGCTCTGCTTAAAAGACGAACAACGTGGCAGCCAAATAGGAAGACCGCGAAATGATGAGGGGAGAGGTTGTCAAGGGCAACAGGGATCAGGTGCGACTGTTCACTCTCCACTGGGCTGATAATTACTGAGGGGGAAGAAAGCCAGTAGTTAGCGAACTCTGAACATAATATAGAAAGTATGTATAATATTTTCAAACGTTTAAAGCATCTAGTTGTACTTCGCTTGTAAATGTTCTTTTCAAATGCACAAAAGTGTACAGACCGTCTTCAGTCTTGGATGTGTGGGAGAGAGTCTGGAGAGCTTCCTTTATTTCCTGCAGTGTTTTGGAGAGAGGAGTCAGACACATGATCTTGGCTAGCTCCTCTTCACTCAGGCAGGGGATGGTGCTCTGCTGTTGACCTGATGGAGGAGGGCATGTAACGTTAGCCCTGCAGGAGCCTGGGGTCAAAGCCTGCAAGCCAGGCTTTCAAAAGATCAAACCTGGATCTGAGGAAGCTGTGCCCAGTGTGTCAGTGCCCACTTTAAAATCAGACATATCAGCAGGGGAAAACTGTCAGCAAACAACAACAATAATGAGAATCATTCATATAGCACACTTTAAATAGCTTGAAATGAAAATAGTTTGAATAAAACTAGTTTGAAAATGACAGATATTAATGAGAAGTGCACAAAATGAATGTTTCTGTTATTTCTAGATTTTTTTTTATCATATTTTTAGAATGCTGGTTGAGGAAGAAATGCATTTTAGGACTGAAAATGTTTGTTTTATTTAAAAAAAAATAATAATTATTATTTGTGTGACCGCTGCATTAATTCTTGCTAGGATTATCAGTCAAACAAAAAGAAAGCCTCAACTAGCTACAAAAGCAAGGTTCTACCAACAATCAAAACAATCCTGCAAAAAGAGGGTGTGACAAGGAGCAAGCCAGTGTTTGGAAAAAGTACAATTGGACCCCGCTTTGTCTCAAACTTTGGTGAGAGGCAGAGCTCTAACCACAGGAATAAAACTTAGAGCCATGATAATTTACATTTCTTTTATTATTATTATTAGACAAATTGAGATTGTAGAGTTGTGAGCAGTCTGCAGAGGAAGCAGCGAAGAAAGCTTTCATTTTTGTCAAATATTTTATTTTGTGGGCACATAATTCTTTACTGGTGACAGGAACGTTTTAGAAAGTGAGAGAAAGAAATTTAAGAAAATCTGAGAAATGACCCGAGGTTGGGAACCAAATCCAGGTATCCTTTTTTTGTGCTCACTGTTCTCTTAACAGGAACATGACAAAGAAAGCTTTAAAATTAAAAGTAAGGCAATTTGTGATTATGGTATTAAGTCTTTTGAATTAAATCTTTTGAATTAAATGGCAATGAAGCGCCCCCCCCCATTGTTTATTTTTGATTTCAAATGTAATGTATAGGTTTCAAAAAAGTTATAAGCTTTGATATTTTGTGTTTTAAACGAACATTACAGGAGTTGTGTTACATAAATTACCGGGTATTCAAAATACAATTTGAGAGAATACATATACCCAAATCAATGCCATCTAGTGGTGAAATGAAGGGATAACCCTTGGAAGTACAAGACCTGTGATATGGCAATTTAAGGTTTTTGCAAGGTTTTTGACAATGTGTTTGCTTCTTGGGGGGATTATACATTTTATTTTGTCTCAACACTTTTGATTTTTTGTTCTGACTTTTCATATATACTGTTCGTTCTCAAATTTTCATTCTAATTTTTGTAAAAAAAAAAAAGAAGAAAAAATGTAATACTGTGTGTGTTTTGTTTGTACTATTTTTTATGAATAAAAAAATCTGGGGTTGTACGAAAAAAAATTCCCTGCTGTATTATAGTCACTAATAAGAATATTTAATGTTTAATCTATAAGGTTATGTTTTAATACCTGGTTGTATGTGGCATGTGGTTCACATCGAGTGTCTCTGTGGCTCTGTGTAGCAGTGCTGTTCTGCTGCTGCAAGATCTCTCCGTTCATCCTGCAAATAACAGCTTCTAGCGACCTCAGCATGGTCTCCGTCAACCCCATCCAAGGCTCTGATTAAAACCCATACAAACATTTTTATGCACCACAAACACTTAACAATGGAGATGCACACACAAGTGAAAAGTGTTTCACCACGAGCAGCTTCTCTTTTCTTCAGCACTTCATTATCTAGTACTTTCTTCAGCTGGTTCAGTTTTGAGGGTTCCATATTTTCGAGTGTGTCCTAAATAGAACATGTTTTTGTTCAAATAATCGAAACTCTGTTGTCTCTTTCAATTTCTTTTTTTTTTGTTTCTATCTCACCCTTAGAGCTTCGATTTGCTCGCACATATTCCTGTAAAACTCCTGTGTGTCTTTGCGGTGCTTAGCCACCTGGGATGCCAGATGCAAATTCTGATCCTCTAACTTGTCATACAGGGTTTTGACATTGAACTCCTCCAGCTCCATCAGTGTAGCTCTGAAACCTTCACACGCGTTGTCAGTTTGTGAGAGGGAACACGTCTCCAGGAGAAATGTATGTTTATTAGCTGTCAGACAATATAAATTATTGTATTACCTCCTTTACAAACAGCTTGCTCCTCTGATTCTGCTCCCTCTCCCACTCCTCTGAGACCCAGCGAGTCTGAGCGGTCCGATCTACACAGCAACATAAGCCACTTTATCACTTGCACAGTGTCTCTCATCAAACCAGTACATTCAAACCAAACCATTTCTGAAAGGTCATGTGATATGGGAGTTTAAATACATAGTTAAATACATATCAAATTATACAGGGATTCATAATTAAAAATCACGTTTTCGGTAGTAGTATCAAACATCCGATTGGCCAGGATTTGCATAATCTTGCATCAAGACCTCTACAAATGATCCTACCAAGATTTTCAAAATTGTATAAAACTTTGTGAAAGCTAGACATAAAACATCCAGACACTTGCAGAAATGTGTTCAAACTATAGCATTGATGAATGCACAGATAAGCTCAATAAAGTTTGTTGGTCATTTTTGAAAAGCGGAACCAGATGTTTTTCCGGTGCTCATTTTGGCAAAACAGTTTCATACTAGACCTAGAATAATTTTATTTGATATTAAATATTATGATTTATGTTACATGTATGCACAATTTAAAGAGAATTAATGTAAGGAAAAATAAAAGATGTCCATCATAAAAAAAGAAGACCTCTAATTGTTTGCCAAGTAATCCATGGTACAATGAAGGTGGACTGTGCCAGTTTGAGATTTAAAATAAACTTTATCCACTCTTTCACGACATCAAGATTAGAAGTATGCAGAACAGCTATTGCTTTCTCTTAAACATCTTAAACTCCTTAAAAAATAAACAACCATGGCCATCATCAAAAAAAGAAGACTTCTAATCGTTAGCAAAGTAATCCATATAAAATGAAGATTTTGTGTCTGTTTTCTTTTGAACCTGCGCTTATCAACTTGACCTTAGATCAAAATTCTGTGAGTTTTTCAAGCGGACAGAAAATAATATTAGTAATCTTTCGAATTACAATAGGGTTTCGCCATACACCTTCGGTGGTGTGCTTGGGCCCTAATAAAGTTTTGAAGAATTTGTTTGGAACCGCTCTCAAATCTCTGACTGGCCAGGATTTACATAATCATGTAGGGTTCTGCATCAAGTCCTGTTTGTCTCCACAGATGAGAATGAACATGATAAACCTACCAGAATTAGAATAATGTTGTAAAATCACGAGCGTACAACATTGTTTTCCAGACACGTGTTCAATATACAGCATTGATAAATGCACAAATAAGCTCAATAAAAAGTTTTCAAAGTAATCCATGGTAAATTGAATATGAACTGCCTGTTTCTTTTGAACCTAATCTCATTAACATGAAAAATTAACTTTATCCACTCTTTCATCACATCAGGATTAGAAATATTCAGTACAACTGCACACCGTGACACAGAGACACCGTGACAAATATATCTTTTTGTTTTGAGTGTTTTGTGTATACAAGTGTTCAACTTGTAGAATTGACAATTTTATAACAAATTTCAGGAGGAGTTTTCGTTGTTTGCCTCATGTGTCGCCATCTAAGCTCATAACCCGTCCCCATGTATAATAAGAGCCAAGCAGAGAATCTTTCACATCATTCAAGCACACCTTCCACCCCTTGGTAAACTATTTGCCAGAGCATGTTTTAAATAAATGAAACTAATTTGACTTCAGAAGCTTCATTGCTGCCTTAATTGTTCCATTTATTGGTTTTAGTGCATTTTTGCCATTTAAATTGTATGTTTTGAATTTCATTTCATTTTTTGCATTTAATTTCTGTGGAAAAACTTGTTAAATGTGGTTTCAATCAGATGCAGAAACACTAATAAATCTCACCACAACTGCAAAAGACTCACCCATCTGCATTATGAACATACTCAACAGGAACACTAGGCTCACCCAAGCCACGCCACTTGGGCTTAGGTCTCCCATGAGCGATGAGCTTGGAGCGATTAGGTCTCAGGACAAGAGCAGAGACTGTCAACACTATTATCAACAGCACCAGTAGAGACAGTATCCCTGTGGACAAACAACAAACGCACCATCTTGAGTGTTCTTGTCAAAATGTCTATCCCTATTTCTTTACTTACCCATGATGAACTCCCAGTCTGGGAGCAAGTTTAACTTGTGTTTCTTGACAATTCCATGGCGAACAAGCTGTGCAGGGGTGGACGGCTGGAACGCAAGTGTGGTGGGGTTGCATTCGGAGCCCTTTTCACTCACAACCACAATGAGACTCCAATCACTCACTGCATTATCCAGGAACACATACTTCCCTGACTCCACGAACACATGTGCAAATCTAAAAATGGGAAAATTTGATGAAGAAATATGCAAAAAGCTAGATTTTATACATCTATCCTGTTGTACCTGGTGGAATTAATCTGTGTGTGTTTGATGAGATGCTGCAGGCGTCTAAAGGCCCCAAAATCCCAACCTGGGTTACTGCTGAACAAATGGTCCTTTTGGTAAACTGGGAAATGACTCTGGTGTCTGTCTTTGAAGTCACAAAACATGCATGTCAAATATATTTGAATAAATGCAGCCAAATGAGTAAGGCTAGTACTCTCAGTGCATTTTTCTCACCAGTTTGGTTGATCGTGAGCTGAAAGATGAGCATGTCATTTGGGGAAAGACACGCTATGGGATTTGGAATCCTTGTAAGAGGCATAAGAATTTCGTTTTCTTCAGCATGTCTCTTCCTTCTTAAATCTCTCTCCAGATATTCTACTGGCTCTAGATTTGAACAACGAAGCAAAGACTTTAGCTATGGAGCATTCGTGGTGATTTCAGAGACAAATTCAACACCGTAAAGTAAACAACTTAGGGGTTATCAACTTTAAATTTGGATGACCTTTGTGCGACAAAACACATGGCTTGAAATGAGTCCTTCAAAGGACATGGGTTCTTAAGCTTTTAAAATTATGTTCAGATTAAATTGATTCACTGTTAGTTAGACTACTATTATTTTTGTCATTTTATTTTTTCCTTTGGATTATGTTCAGTTAAGTCTATTCTCGCATAGCAATCAAGCGCCGTGATCGCCCCAATGTGGACGTCAGCAGAAGGACTTTTTGTACACCATCCCCCCAATTCAAGCTCTAGTGACTCTAACAAAGCATTAAAATTAGTTTCTCATAAATTACATAATTTAACGTAATTTACAACAGTTTTACAGGAAGCACTGTCTGTGCATGTGCACCCTCTCTCTGTCTGTCAAGGCCACCTTCAAATCATGCTCATGGTGTCCTCAAATGTCACATTGTTCATCTTTTTTACAGCCAATGGCAGTGATGCATTCAGGGAAGGTCTGCAGTTTATAGAAGGTTTTTTTTGGCTAAGACCCACTCACGAGGCCATTTGACCAACATATCAAACAACCAATCCAACGTAGTTTCACAAAGCGCCATGTTTCGAACCGTGATAACTTGTTTGGAGAAGTGTTGCTTTTCTTTGTAAAGTTCGCCAGCGTCTTTCTTTAATGATTTTAGTGGCTTTAAATGAAAGCCCAATTTGGAAAATTTCTGGGCAACTGCACTTGACTAATTCTATTAGCTGCAGTGTCTTGGGATCACCAGCACCCCCTAGCATGAGGCAGGAGAGCTATATGCCGCACAAAGATTCCCTTCGGCTGCATTTTATTATCACTCGACACAAGAAACACTTTACACACAGTTGTTAAAAAAAGAAAAGAAAAAAAATATACATCATATGCATCAGCTAAACTCAGTAGTTGATATATGCTAATATACAGAGAGACAGCAATATGTTTCTTCTTATCTGAGCGGTAAATGTGAAATTCAGTGATTTGACTAAAAAAAAAAATCCAAAATGGTGAATTTAAATGGAAAATACACTTTACAAAATAAATTTAATTGAATAGTTTCTCTTCTTTCCATAATGACCGGTCAGGCACGGCCTCACCTGCCTCTACTGACTCCATGTCACCGTGTGGTACAATTTTTGTCCAAATATCAATGAAAAGAAGTTAAAAGCCGCAAAAGTTTGGGTAGATGAACCATTTGTGGCAGTTTAATGGGTTTTGCTAGATTAGACAACAGACATTTTGAGTTTCTATAGTCAGAGAAAAAAAAATAATAGTTTGTTCCAAACACCTTAGAAAAGAATAATAATACCAGTTTACCTTTCAGTAAAGAGTCAATAAGTTTAGGGTCTTTTAAAATCCACCCGAAAACTCCTTCAGGAGCAAATTGGGCAAACTGGATTCTTCCAATGCTCTTGACATGAGCATCCGGTCCAAGTATGTTTATCATATTCTGAAGAGCAAAGCAAGGTTTTAAAATGATTCCCCAGAGCAAGGCACAGACTTCTGATGATAAATGATCTGTCTATCAGGTGCAGAACTCACCCTGCTCCAGGTTCTGCTTTCATCTGAGGTTTTGATTCTCAACAGCAGCTGTCCAGTGGTGTCCAGCTGTGCAGAGAACACCGGCAGTGCTGACAAACACGTAGAGTTGCACAGCTCCTCAACGGAAACATACCTCTCACAGTGACAGCTGATCAAATAAATAGAGTTGCATTAGTTTCTCATTCAAACCAAAATATTAGGATTCTGAAATTAACATTGAGAGTATGTGATAGTCAATAATTCCAAATTATCATCTTGATTTCGTTATTCTTCTCTAAGCTAGAGTCAAGCTACTTCCTTGATGTGATTATGGTCATGTGACGAGAGATTACAATAAATGTTTATATAATAAGTACAATAATAATAAGTACATGTTTTTATTGTATAGATTAGTTCCAAAAGTACTAAACTTTGTGGAGGAGGTTGTCCCCCTTTACAGTCCCTCACAGTTTCGCAGTCATTTCAGGCTTTCCAAAGAACAAGTGGTGAATGTGGCCAATCATGAGAAGCTGTGACGTCATCATATCCTGGTGCAGTCGCTCCTAAAATGCTGCTCTGGTTGAGCAAGCCGGCTGTTATCGAAACGCTCTCGTGTTACTTTGATGCCACACGTGAACGTCACGTGGCGTCAGCGCCGGTTCAAGTCGGACAGATTTTCTAACCGGCATGCACTACTTCAAGTCAGCCGCTGATCGGTCTGCGCAGCGCCGCATGAAGTCGAACGCACCTAATGTAAAGCTCCGACAACTCAATGTTGAATTGTGATGTCACTTGCAAAACAACCAATAAGATCACACGTGGGTTGGGCTCTGCATTCCGTGGGTGGGGCTTCATAATCAGTAGGTGGAGCTTAACCCTTCAGCAGTCTGAAGAAAATGGCATCTCCTGCAAAGACCGCTATTTCTTAAGGAAAATTTCTTTTTTAAAAACAGGCCTAGATTGACATCCCACAACTAAATGCTCCTTGACCTAAACATGAATACAAATATAGTAGACATAAGAAATGTGAAATGATAGTCATGTGATATAAAAATGTGGCGAATGGGTTTAAGGCATTTTGCTTCAAATAAAAGTTGGTGCTTGTCATAATTTGATACAAAAGAACCACAGTTGCTATTATGTTTTGTTAAAAAAAAAAAAACGACAGGACTTTGAATAAAGGTAAAAATGGAAGCTTATTTTGGCCGTTAAAATTTTTTTGGAACAAAACTGTTAATTTTTAATGCTTACATGCCCATCTCTACATCCAGGGTTCCACCTTGAGGTCCACATGTCGTATTGCAGGAGTAAGTGGATGGGACGACACATTCAAGGGTAGAGGCTAGTCTCACCTGACCTGCGCCACAGCGTTTTTTCACCTGCAAAGAGTAGAAAGCTCCTTGAACACATAGGAAGGCTGCATGTACCCATTAGCCCTTAACCTCCATTTTGCGTCTCCATTTTGAGACCAAAGGGCTGAGATGTCCATCAATGCGAACACAAATATAAGTCAAAATAATGTAAAAATACATTTTAAAATAATGTAAATCATAGTTTTATACTAGATTTAATATCCCATGTCCATATGTTGGTCAGCAAAGTAATTTAGATAAAAAAAATGTGCCTTTATGAGCACATTAACATTACACAACATGGCAAGTCAACATTTTGTTTTATGCTTATATGGTTGCAACCTTAAAAACATCCCGGAGTGATGAAAAAATCCTTCAGAAATATTTGGTTGGTTTTATGATTGTCTCGATTCATAGTTTTTTTTTTCAGCTCTTTCTCTCAGCTATAGGGCTAAAGGAAGGATGTAGGGCAGGGGTGGGCAAAATAATTCCTGGAGGGCCGGTGTCCCTCCTGTCCAACCTTCATGAAATACACCTGATTATACTAATTAAGCTCTGAAGCAGGGCTGGAACAAAAACCAGGAGGGTCACCAGCCCTCCAGGAATAACTTTGCCCATCCCTGGTGTAGGGGAAGGGTTAAGTGGTAGTGAGTCGAATGAGAGAAATGGAACTTGCGGCCTGATGTAAACTGAAGTCCAAAACGAACTCATCTCACCTCGGGCTGGCAGTCCAGCTGACTGTCTGCTGTGCGGCTCTTGAAATCCAACTCATTGTAGAAGACAAAACCAGTCTTGCACAAGCAAGAACCATCAGAGTGCTGGAATGCACGGTTTTTGCCAGTGCATGTACACGATGATGCTCCTGGAAAGATAGGTGGGTAGTAACTAATTATCAGTAATAGTACCCTTTAAATAAATGTAAAGATGAGTTATTTTCATTTCACTTTTGTAAAAGTTTAGGGAAAATGTCGGTAAATAATTTCACAATAATTTGTAATTTAACTTGAATAACAATTATGGAATGTTACACCCTTGAAGGCCTTGTTTATGTATTTTGGTGTCCTTTCATTCCTCCCTCCCTCCCACCTACCTTCAATCCTACTTCCCTCCCTCCCTCCTTTCTTACTTACTCCCTCACTCCCTCTCCCCTTCACTCCTTTATTTCCTCCCTACCTCCCTTCCTTCCTTACTTGCACCCTTCCTCCCTCCTTCCATCCTTTCCTCCCTTCTCCCCACTCCCTCTCCCTCCAGTCTGTACTTCCTTCCTTACTTACACCCCTATTTCCTCCCTAACACTCTTTCTTTCTTCCTCCCTCCAATCTTTCCTTTCTCCCTCCTCCCTTCCTGCTTTACATATACCCTCACCCCCTTCCTATATACCACCTTTCCTTCCTTCCTTCTTTATACCCTCACTCTCTCCCTACTGTCTTCCCTCTTTCCTTTCTCCCACCCTCCTTTCCTTTCTCACACCCTCGCTACCTCCATACCTTTTCTTCCTTTGTCCCTCACTCCCTTCCTTCCTTACACTTCACTTCCTCCCTACCCCTCTTTTTTACTTCCTTTCTCTATCTGCCTTGCTTCCTTCCTTACTTACACCCTCACTCCCCCCCCTTCCTTTCTTGATTTCTTTGTATGGATTCCTTCCTTTGTTCCTCCATCCTTGTTATCTTTGTATGAGTTATTTTTTTGGGTTGATGGTTACATGAAATCAAGTGCTAGAGCAAACACTTCTGACCTGTCTCTGAGGTGGACGAACTGCCACAGGGAAAACAAGCTCTTTGAGCATCCAAATGATTGAAAGTGCCTAGTGGACACTCGTGACATTCTTCAAGTGATTGTGCACTACTGTGGTTTCCATATGTGCCCGGTGGGCAAGGAACAGGTTCAGAAATGCCTTCGGGACAAAAGTATCCAACTGGACAGAGCTGGTTGCTGTAAAGATGAGAGCCTAGACAACAGAACAAATAGTCTGTAAACAAAATAATCTATTGACACTGTAGTTTGGATACCATTATTCTTTTAGCGCTGACCTGCAGGGCAGTAGTGTCCTGGAGGACAGAGAAGGCACTGGGTGTTAGGAGAGCGACTAGGCCGATAGGTGCCAGCTCCACACTGGATACAGCTACTCTCTTGAGACCTCCTCAGCCCGCTATTGTTCAGTGGCATCCAGCCATCAGGACAGAGCAGCATGAGTGAGCTGTTGACTGGGCAGTAATATGGAAAAGGACATCTGCAAAAGAGATTCTGAATGAAACAAACAAAATATTCACTTCAACACATTGTAAAACTAAGGCTATGACTTGATATTTTTTTGCAAACATGAAACTATAATTTCAACTTAACAAGTTTCTTGTCAACAAAAAATCTCTGCTTTGAAAAGTACTTTAAAATAGGTTAGTGTATGTCCTCCATCCATCCATCCATCTTCACCCACTTATTTAGGGCCGGGTCTCAGGGGCAGCAGTGTGAGCAAAGAAAGCCCAGACCTCCCTCACCGAGGACATTTCCCCCAGCTCTACTGGGGGGATGCCGAGGGATTCCAAGGCCAATCTGCAGGCATAATCTCTCCATTGAGCCCTGGGTCTTCGGGCCTCCCCCCAGATGGACATGTCCAGGAGGCATCTGGGACAGATGGCCGAGCCACCTCAACTGGTTCCTATTGATGCGGATTGGGTCTACTCCAAGCCCCTGCCGAGTAACAGAGCTCCTCACCCAAATTAGTGTATTTATCTTTAAAAAATTCATTGGCCAAATTCGACTGGAACATTACAATAAGTTCCTTTGGCATCAATAACCAGGTTTAAACTGACAAATAAGCATTACACCAAAGACCAGTGTTTGTGAACAGAATTTGCCAGAGACAAGAGACATTCTATACGTATCATGGCCCATTTCCTGAGTTTCCACTGTTTACTAAATATTGTAGATTTTCAAAAGCATTTAACACCAGTTGGTCTCCGAATAAACCTTACAGCTAATGCAAATGAGTTGAAAGTTTCAGGGTTTTGCCAAACACTGGCTTCATTTCATCAGGTGCAGAATAAGGTTGAATCCTGCTCAGAAGGTGAAGAAAAAGAGGGGTTTCGCTTACATTTGTTGAGGTGAGCTGTAGGTATGAGATCCTTCAGGACAGAAGTATCCTGCAGGACATGGTGTAGGCTCTCCTGTCTGCGTTGTACAGTATGAACCAGCTCTGCAGATAACCTCCATCACTGAACCTGTGGAATGAATCCCTTTAGTAGACAATGTTCAATGGTAGAAATCTTGATGGTGTGTTTGCTAAGATATCAAATAAAACAAGATTACCCGTGGGACACTGAAACGAGGCTCTGCATGGAATGCCTGCAGTATTAGGCTGGCCTGCGGTGCGTGGGTCTGGGCAGAAGGTACCAGGAGGACAGAGCTCACACTGGCTGATAGAAGCTCCCCCTGTCTGTGCCCTCATTGTTCCAGCAGGGCAAAAAACTGGAAAACTAGACCCACTGCACCAATGACCCGGAGGACACAGGAAGCTTGAGAAGTCAGTGAGCCCTGGAGAGACAATAATACAGAATTATACGCCTGTACAAAAAAAAAAAATTATCAAAATAACCCATCACCTGTGCTTGCCTCTTGACAAATCATGGCACATGTGCCGGTAACACGGTCTTATGATGCATAAACCTTCAAACTAGCAAAAATATGTAACAGACAAGCATGATTGATCATTTTATTTGCTTTATTTTATGTTTGCTATGAACGTTATAAAACAAGCTATCCCATCACTCAAGGTACAAGAGATGGCCTACTGCAAATGTTTCCAATCCCCCTAGTGGGTGGATGATATTAAATGTTATAACACAAATCAAACTACACCCTAGACTTCTTACCTATGCAGCCAATGCTTTTTAAGTAATTTTACAGTGACAGGTTGGAAATCAATAGTTTGCTAAAATAGTATTGTAAAGCTTATTTTTTATTTTCATAACATATTGTTATTCGCCGAAAAAAATTAACCACATCTCTTCCTAGACCTTTCGAGATATAGTCACCCAACTTTGCCAAGACATCCATATTGGTCTGACTAGGGTTGCTATATCTTTTTAAAATGGTACCACTCTGGAATTCTGGGAAACTGCTGAGAATGCTGGGAAATTTTCTTTGTAAAACTTTAACTTAAATTGATAGAAACTTCAAACAGACCACGCTTGTGCAAGAACACACCAACAACTGTGCGAAAGTATTTGAACCCCATGCTCTAGAAGGGGTTACAGATTTACCATTGACTTATAATTCCCATATAAAGAAGTGGGAAAAGGCAACAAAATAGTCAAGAAAAAAATATCATAAATAAATTGGGGCTTCTGACGGCTAGCAACCAAACTGTTTACCATAACAACCAAGCTTTCTGATATCTATCTCAGCTGTGGTTAATGATAGACAGATGGCGGTTGGTTAATTTAATTTACGGGGCGAACTATACGTTGTCACTGAGTCTTCCATAGCAGCCAGACCAAATTACATTATCTCTATCCCAGCTTATGAAAGAGACATTGGGGGATGGTCTATTTTACCCATATTGACATTGGGTACATTATACTATGCCACTGACCCTTCCATAGCAACCAGGTTGCTTACCATAGCAACCATTGTATCATATCTCTTTCAGCTGTGGACAATAATAGAATTATAGGGGTTGTTTTTTTGTGCACATATTGACAAAGGGAACATTATACATGTTACTCCACAGCAACTAAACGTTTTACCCTAGCAATCTAGATCAAGGCTTCAGAAAATGCTACCTTTTGATTGGTAACATTGATTCCTCCATAGCAACCAGATTGTTTAATCTAAATCTATCGATTTAAAAGATCTACAGCTCAGGAATATCACTGACTAATGGGTGGATTTTATATCTACCCGTCACAAGGTGCGTTACATTGCACACATCACAAGGCGCACATTTTTAAAAATAGTTTTAAACTGCAAGACAGCATCATGTTTGTGGGGTTATGAAAACTGTGCAGATTGTAATGTTACATCCCTAGTACCCCTAGTGTACAAGAGATTAACACATATCTGCATCAGAATTGTCCACATATAGGCCCGGAATCACTTTTTAACAGGATTCACGTCTGTCTATTACTTGTTTAATGTCTGTTGAATGGTTTTGTCAAATAAAATATTCTCACTACCAAATCTGATTATGATTTGCACGTTACAGAATGTCGGACCTGTGGAGTTACAGAACGTTCCAGGAGGGCAGTTGAAACAGTCTCCTTTGCTTTTTGCCCCAGGTGTAGGTCTGTATGTGAACATGGGACACCGTCTGGGCCCTGGACGCCCCCCAGACTCATAATCAGCTATACCATCACAGTAATGGCCCGGTGGACACTCACGAGGGACGGGGTCCCCTATACAAAAGAAAAAAAAAACGCACTGCTTATGTCACCATACTGTAGCAAGAGATTTGGGACAATGATTTTGAACATAATTGAATTACGTTTTTAATTGCTAAAAAAATTATCAATTAAATAGGGGTGTAACGGTTCACGGTATGTATTGAACCGATTCGGTACGGCCTGTTCGGTTCGGTACACTTGCGTACCATTTCGGTATTTTTATTAAATAATTAAAATCTATTATTAGCACAATATTAAGCGCAGTGGAACTATTGAGTGACAAGCACGAGCGCGAGTAGGAAAATGGAATCATACCAAAAGCGAAAGAGAAGCCAGAGCTTGAAGAGCCTCCCACTTACTTCACTACGGTCTCCTGTTTGGGAACACTCTGGCTTCTCTGTTAAAATACATAACGGGGATAGACGAGTGGATAAATTTAAAGTTGTATGCCGACATTGTTCCACGAAGATCGGGCAGGCGACACGTCTAACATTTTCTACTGCTGGAGATATTGTCACTGCAACCAGATCTATGCTCTCTTCAGAAAATGTGGATAGGTTAATCTATCCTATCTAGTTGCAGTATTTCATTTTTTATTTAAAAAAATGTGTTTTTCTTTATAAAGAGTGCAATTTATTTAAAACATCACCCAAATGTGTCACTTTATTTTTTTATTTATTTTCTGCAAGAATTCAATTGTGTATTGGGAGCTTTTCAAAATAAAGATTTTGTAAGTTCTTATTGTTTTGTACCGAAGTGAATGAACCGAACCGAGCTCTCCAAGACACTGTACCGAACCGAATATGATTTTAGCGCACCGTTACACCCCTACAATTAAATCTTTGTATTTGATGCTCCATTTAAACAAAATCAATGGGGCTGTGTATTCTACTTCCTGTTCATTAATGAGGTGATATAGTGTGACAATGGTTGGAAATCGTGGAACAAGCAGAAGTTGTAAAAGAAAGCAAAAAAGAATGAAACCACTATGTTCTAATGGAACATTAGAAAGCCCCACAATGCAGTTTAAAGTTCAGCTTTCAAAAATAACACAGCAAAAAAATAAGGAAACATGCTAGTTTATTAAAATGGTTAGGTGGTGATTCCAAGTGAAGAGACGGAAGAATTCACTTGGAAAAGAATTATCAAATTTAGACTTGTAAGGTATTTTGGCTTTGGATTATTTGGCTTTATTTAAAAAAAATGACCTATATCTTGAGAAGAAAAAAAAAATGCTCATTCTGATCATTAATTTGATTGAATGAAGAAACTTTGAAAAAAAAAAAAAAAGCCTAAAACTAGAATCTTTATTTCAAGAAATCTTATTAGCCAGATCCTTCTCGAAAACATCCCCAACAACACATAAGGGTTAAATATCATATTCTAAAACAATAAAAGTATTGGGATACTTTTGTGCAGCAGCTTCAATTTGAATGCAAATGGGTATATTGTAATGCTTGTGGGACTGTAAAATGAACTTTTACACAACTTTGTTGCATTTCAGTCTGGAAATAAAAAGGGAAAAGCCTATCTGATAAATCAATTACATGGTAGAAAATTAATAGTTGCAGCCCAATTTCCACAAATAAGCAATACGGTACTATTCAGGTGCAATCTAATTGACATACCCTCTCGGCACCATAGACCCGGAGGACACGGCAGACAGTCGTGTAAACCACTTGCTCCAGGGGTTTCTCTTAAAGTGTTGGAAGGACAAGATAGAGGTTCTTCTGCGCCTTCGGGGCAATAATAGCCTGTCCAAACAAACAGTACTATGAGTAAGCAGAGACAAGGAATATCTCTGACATAGAGAGTCTTCTTTATCTCTTTATCTTTGTAAATTACCAGCAGGACATGGTCCAGCACACTGTGCACCCCATTCGCAGTGCTCTCTGCTGATAAGGGCAGTGAGCTGAGGGGTGAATTCTGAGCTCCCAGACAAGCACAAGAAACCAGCAGCACACAAGCCTTTAACTTGCCCGGCCCTAGAGGATAATAATGTTGTTTTTTTTTTAAGTTTATTAAGTACATGATGCTGTTGTTCGACCTGTTTACATACTTGCAGAACTTTCCTGGTGGACACGGTAGACATTCTCTCTCTTCAAGCAGACCTCTAACCTCAGGTGGAGTGTATGTGCCATTGGGACAGGGCTGAGGAACCATTGTGGCTGTAATTAAAGGCAGAATAGAAAATAATGAACAATAAACACACACACGATACAGTTCCTGCACTATGGGTTACCTGCGGGGCAGTAGGAGTGTGGTGGGCAGGGTCGCGGGTCTCCAATTATTGCCTCCTCACAGTAATAGCCTGGTCGGCAGGGGATGCACTTATCTGAGCCAGGGTTCGGCTGGTACTGTCCGGTGGGGCAGGGCAAGGCCAGAGGAGAGCCCAAAGGACAGTAGTGACCCTGAAAGAGTACAAGCTGTCAGTCAAACCAAAAGGCTCAAACTAATAAGACGCGGGAGGGTTTAAAAGAGGTCAAACTGACCTTGGAGCAGAGGAAAGCATGTGGTGTGGTGGAGGAGAAGTCTACAGGGCAGTAAAAGCCTGCGGCACAGGGGCCAGTTGGAGCATCAAGCCCCTCGCTGGCACAGTATTGCCCTGGTGGACAGGGAAGACAGCTTTCTATGGAATAGCCGCCTGTGAGAAGAGGAAAGCATTGAATTATCAAGGAAAAACTGTAGAAATAAGATATAAATATTAAAGTTTGATCAATTATTAATGTGCGACTAGTTCTCGGAATTGTGTACACTGCATAATTCATAGGGTGTCGAATGGTATACATTTATTATGTTAAACCAATTTTTGTTAAATCTATCTTAACTTTGGTAAATGATAAAGAGATGGAGTTAATTTTACTAATAGTGAGAAAGGGAATATTACATTGTGTCACTGACCCCATCGTTTCAACTTGACTTTACCATAGCAACCCTTTTGGCATATCACTATTGTAGCTAAGGAAAATTAGAGACGGGGTTTGGTTTATGTTACTCATATTGGCAAGGGGAACTCCATGCCAATGTGAACTCCATGCTATGCTCCTCCATAGCAACGAAATATTAGACCCTGATAACCATTCCATTTTGCTTTTAAATGTATTTTAACAGTTAAGTGCCATCTAGTGGTGGGGTCTAACCCAAATTTTCAGGTATAATCCATGTGAAATGGCTTGTGTTTTTCACAACTCTGGCACGAAACAAAGCACAAATGGAACAAAAGGGTTTGGATCAGTTCAATGCTTTTTATACAATTTTCACATTGTTTTGATATTGTTTGGGTATCTTTGTTTTTTTGAGGGTGGACTGGAACACTTTTGATTTTTGTTATACAACACAAAAAGCATTTGTGGTCAATTTATTTCATAAATTTCGCTGTAAAATATGACATAATTATTAATAAGAAGTCATCATACTCTAAATTGTACTTTTGGTAGGTTTCTTGTGTAGTTATTGTGTGATGTATTGAAAAATAATTTGTAGAAAAAGAAGCTGGGGTTCAATTTGAAAGAACACAGCACTTAGCTCATTTACTATACGTGACCAAAACCAAAGGAATGAGGGGTGGTATCCAACCCTGGGGATGAGATGTGCCAGGTGAACTGCAGTAGAGGCCAGGTGGACATGGCACACAGGAAGATTCCGACTGGGCTTTGAGTACCTGCCCTATTGTTCCCACTGGACACGGTACAGCTTCAGCTGTTCCAACTGGGCAAAAATAGCCTGATCAAACAAATGGGATTAAGAGTAATGTTGAATAAATTCATTTACTTAAGTTTCATTTTTAAGTCTTTTAAGTAGTTCTATAGAGGGTATTCATTGATGTCACGTTCCCACCTGGCCACTTCCCCCCTGTCACACCGAGTGGCAAAACAAGTGGTAAAATGGCTCCATTATAATAGAAAAATCACACATTAATCTGATGTAACTTAGACTTTAAATGAGTTCTCTCTGCACAGTCAGGACCATGGGTGAAAAGAATATTGGCCAAAACAGTAACAGAAAAATTTTCAGATTTAATCACAGCGCCACCTGGGAGTCATGACACTTTATGATAAGGGTTTCCTTATTTAATTTGCCTGCATTGTTCAGTAATTTTCTCGCTTGAATGCATATCCCAGATATGGATTGGTTGCTGTGTTTGTTGTAACAAACTGGCCACTGAGAGGCGATGACTACATTGTATTCTGTCACCGATCCCTCCATAGCAACCAGACTGTTTACCATAGAAACCAGATTTGCATGAGGGTTGTTAACAATTATTGGAATACATTTAAACAACACTATTACAAGCAAAGTTAAGCGTGGACTCACCCATGGGGCATGGGGAAGGCTCTTGTGTGCCAGCTGAAGGACATGTGGTTCCAGCAGGGCATGAGAGACAGTGGGTTGCACCCAGAGCACTGCTGAATGTGCCTGGCTCACATGGCATTTCTAGCGAAGTGCCGATAGGGCAACTATGCCCACATGGGCAAATATAACCCTGCAGTCCATCTACTGGTCGAGCACTACGACTGCCATTGATGCACACGTATCTGCCATGGGGAAATTACAGCAGTATAATCAAAGCAGAATCGAACTGATTTGCGATTTGACAACTGATCTTGACAAAACATCTTTAAAAATTAAACAAACTTATTGGTTAACAATATTTATCTTTGGAAAAGCACAGATTATGACATAAACTCACCCAGCATCACAGAGCACTGCTTCTGATGCATGGACCATTGCAGCGTGCTCACAGAAGTACCCTGGTGGACAAAGCTGGCACTGCTCTGGCCTGCTTAACCCTGGGGAGCTAGAGAATGTTCCAGCGGGACATGGGAGAGGGGAGCCCACACCAGTAGGGCAATAATGGCCAAGCGGGCACATGTTGTGGCCTGTAGGTTCAATCTGCAAAAATCGCAAAGAAGTTAATATTTTTGTAGAAAAGCAGTGAAGACAGATTTGATGACAAAGATACCATGTTTCCAGTGCCAGTGGGGCTTGTTGCTCCAGATGGGCAGTGAAATCCATCCTGGCATCGTCCTGTAGGCTCGGAGAGTCCGTGTTGAGCACAAAACATCCCTAGTGTAATGGGTTTTAGGATCTTGCATCAACAACCAATTACACTAGTTCCACCGAAATCTTACGTACACATTGTGAAAGGTACCATGAAGGAATATCACACATCACATGACTTTTTTCAAAATCAATTAACTAAGAAACCAAAAACCGCTGGACTTTTTCAACTAGAGCTGATGGAACAACCCAAATACCAGATACGTGTACTGAGAGTCACACACTATACAGGTCCTTCTCAAAAAATTAGCATATTATGATCATTATTAGTTCATTTTTTATTTGTAATGTACTGATGAACATTAGATTTTCATATATTTTAGATTCATTTACACACAAATGAAGTAGTTCAAGCCTTTTATTGTTTAAATATTGATGATTTTGGCATACAGCTTACGAAAAAAAAAATATTTTTTGCATATTTCACCTGACCAATAAAAGAAAAGTGTTTTTAATATAAAAAAGAAGTCAACTTTCAAATAATTATGCACTCAATCCTTGGTCAGGAATCCTTTTGCAGAAATGACTGCTTCAATGCGGCGTGGCATGGAGGCAATCATGGTTCAAAAGTGGCTTGACCTGGGGAATGCTGCGCCTGCAGCCCGTTTCCTGTACACGGTGGCTCTGGATGTTTCTAGTCCAGACTCAGTCCACTGCTTCTGCAGGTCCCCCAATGTCTGGAATCTGTCCTTCTCCACAATCTTCCTCAGGGTTCGGTCACCTCTTCTCGTTCTGCATCATTTTCTGCCACAACTTTTCCTTCCCACAGACTTCCCACTGATATAGCACCCAGGGAACAGCCGATTCGTTCAGAAATTTCTTTCTGTGTCTTACCCTCCTGCTTGAGGGTGTCAGTGATGTTCTTCTGGAGAGCAGTCTTACCCATGATTGTGGTTTTGAGAATGGAACCAGGCTGGGAGTTTTTGAAAACCTCAGGAATCATTTGCAAGAGTTAACTAGTTGATTCAGATGATTAGGTTAATAGCTCTTTTTGAGAACCTTGTCATGATATGCTAATTTTTTTAAATTGGGTTTTCGTGAGCTGTATGACAAATTCATCAATATTAAAATTGAACTACTTCAGTTGTGTGTAAATGAATCGAAAATATACAAAAAGTCTAATGTTTATCAGTACATTAGAGAAAATAATGAACTTCATAGCAATATGCTAATTTTATTAGAAGGACCAGTACACACAGCTCAGCCTTCACTGCATTAAGATATTATTTTTTAATGCAGATTTGTTTAAAGATGAACGTAAGAAGCCCAGTTACAATAAAACTGTTCTGCGTCCAATCAGAGACATTGATAATTGAATCAATAAATAATTGTTTGCAAATAAATGTTGGTTTGACATTTATTTACACAAATATCTATACTTTCTTAGATTCCTCCTGACAAACTGGAGAATTTCCATAAGTCAGTTTTTCAGCAGGAAGTTGCATCACTTGGATCTTTCGAAGGCCATGGGAAGAGCAAAGGTAAGTCTTCTCAATTTCTTTTTTACATATTTGATGATTTTGTGAGGATATTTGGTGGAATGGCTCACATATATATTTATATTAATAATCACGTTCTCAAAATGAATAATTATATTTATATACAATTTAGAAAAAGATTCACAACAATTTATTAAATAACATTTATTGACTAAAAGAACATTCCAAGTACTAAGCAAATTGTTTTACTTTTTTTTGCAATAATTATAATAATAGCTTTTCAGGCAAACCTGCAGGACACTGTAGACATTCTTCTAAGCTACTGGTTCCAGACTGTGACTGCATTGTTCCTGGAGGACAGGGGAACTGGGTGCCCATTGATGTACCTGAAGGACAGAAATGACCCGATGGACATGGCTTTGGCTCTGCCACAGCTTCCCCTGCAATAAAATCAACTCTTTAGATACAGACACGTGTTTAAATAAATCTATATATGTATAAAACCTCAGCACACAAACCTTGACAGTAGAAGCCTGTGAGACATGGCTCGCAGTTTTCTCTCTGGCTGTTGCCCATGATGGCACTGAAAGTTCCAGCAGGGCAGGCCAGGGGCTTTCGAGTGCCAGCGGGGCAATAGGAACCAACAGGGCAGAGACTCTGCTCAGGGCTGCTGGAGCCCCAGTCACAGTAATAGCCTGCTGAACACTCCCCTTCACAGAAAAATTACAATTAAAGAGGAGCCCACCGGGTCTTTTTTAAAGGTATTTACAGTTCAAAAACCATTGCACCAAAGGGCACCTTCTGTAGATCCATTAAGACAATACACCCCTGGTGGACACAGACTGCCAGTCCTGTTATCAGTGGGGTTTGGGACTGTTGCCTGGACAAAACAGAGGAACCCAGGGGCGCATGGCCCAGAGGGCAAAGAGAGTCCCTCTGAACCACAGAAATAACCCAGGGGACACACCAGGCACTGCTCTGAAAATATAAAAGAACACAAGAATTTGAAAAAAGCATGAAATCGTCTTCTTCTGTTAATTTTACTAATAAGAGAATTAATCACCTGCTGAAAAGAGGCCAAGGGAATCACTGTACGTGCCTTTGGGGCATGGTACAGGGTTGCCATGCTGGGTCTCATTGGGACAGAAAAAGCCTTTGGGACAGATCACAGGAGTGCCCACTCCGGAACCATTTGCAAAGTTGATGCAGTGGAAACCAAGAGGACAGGGTTTACACTCCTTCTGTCCACGCTGATCCTGAAACTCACCTACACACAAAAATATCTATGAGAAATAAAGATCATATTCATTTGTCGAACGTGCTGCGGAAAGGTTTGAAGAACCGAAACTGACAAGCAGAAATAAATATATGCAATGAAACAAAAGCATGAATGAAAAAGTAAATAAATATGTTTAAAACATAACTGCAAGCAGTGATACAGGTCCAAGCAGCCATCGGAAAAAAGAGGAAAAAGAAGAACACATGTATTTTAAGGTGCTTCAAGTGAATTCATTGAATAGAGTTTGAAAAGGTAGATTTTGATTGGTAAAGATGCATGCTGGAGGTTCAAGATTTTTTTTTCTTATTTACTTAGAAACTGTTTGATAAATCATATTTATTGTAGTCAATACTTTTAGTCAACAGGGTTTGTAGCTGATGTCATCGATTTTGTGGAAACTGGAATAATGGTCTAGAAGGAGTTTGAAAAGCATTTTTTGAGCCAATCAAATCTACAGATAATGTGAAAATGAAACCATAGGACCCATTGGAATTGGCATTGACCAAGGAATTTGACTATAGAGCTCAAAAGTGATTAGTACTTTTTAAAACTATAATTTGACTACAAGGTAGCGCTGCCACATTTTTAATTCATTCATCCACCGGTGACAAACTTGAGTTTTGTAAAGAAACAGTATATTGACGTATTTAGAAAAAGCAATTTTAAAACAATATATATTTATTGTTTTTTCATTTGAACAGACAGGACAGTAGAGGGAGACAGGAAGAAAGGCGGAGAGAGAATGAGGTGGGATGGGAAAGACGACAGGCTCAGGACTCAAACCTGCGTCACCCTGCCCAACTGCGCATACATGTCCTGCGCACCGTCCACTACACCACGGGCCAGGACGAAAAAAGCAATTTTTAAAAAAAAAAAAAAAACTAAATGGCTGACTTCCAAAATGGCTGACCTGGTAAAAGTGCACATAGACTGGCTCAGAATGATGCCTTGAACACATTAAGAGCAATTTTATGGTTTTTGGACAACGTGAAATGGAGATAGAAGTCAAAAAAGACATATTTAAAATCTCCTTACCACTAAGAGGCACTATGTTCAAACTCAGCAGGCAACCTCATGACATGGTTCTCCTAACATCCACCAATTTTTATCTCAACCCACTAAAGCATTTAGGAGCTATAGCCATATGACATTTTTTGCAGGTTTTACATTTTAATTATTCATTAACTTCTCAAAAACAATTATACCAATTACATTTATTTTCATAACTTTTGGTCAGCAGGGTTTGTAGGTGATATGGAACACGTTTCATGGGAATTGGATGGCAGCTAATTGGATAATTGGATAACATGACATCATGGGGTTCATTGGAATTTGCATGGGCCATCAGTAGCATAAGGAATTTTGTTTCTAGACCATGCAGTTCCTGAGTTATTGGCATTAACAGATGTGAAACTAGTGGTGGCGCTATAGAGTTTGAGTTAGAGGGTCCAGATTGGGTCAGATTACTAAAAATGCCCAACTGGATCAGTGTGCCAAAGGTCATAACTGTCCTCCAAGCAGTTCTAAAGGCTGCCTTTGACTTTGTGGCGGAAGCATAGTACTTATAAAAAACAGCAACAATATATAAACATATATAAACATATTGGTTACTTGAGGATGAGCTGCTTATTCCTGGAGGCTCGTCTGGCTCCCTCTCTTCACAAGAGGTTCGGGTAAGATTTAAGTGTTGAAACTCACATAATATCCGTAATATAAAGCTTTATTGGGAGCTGGTGCAACTGATTTAAGATCGATGATCAAATAAAATGTTTTTTTTTTTTTATCTCAAATCCTATCTCACTGCCAGATCTTTCAGAGTCATCCGGAGGTCCAGTATCAATCCTCACAACACAGTTAAAAAGCATCTAAAAACTCTTGTTTTCTCAGAACACTTACAACCATAAAAAACTCTGAAGCAGTTCATTAATTCTGTATCTGCTGGAATCTCCTTCAAGCACTTTTTATGGCTAAGCGAGCTTTTTACAAACTGCTTGCTGCATTGTTGTTTTTACCAAACTGTAGGTCTCTTTGGATTAAAGCATCTGTGAACTGTATTAATGTAAATTTAAAGACTAAATCAGTAGAACATTAAATCAAAACATTTAATATCACCAACATTTCATGTCAACCAGGGCAATCAGCAGAAAGAAGCAGCAGCTTCAAAGATCATTTCTTATTTAAATAATCAAGACTTAAACTAAAGTTAGGACCATCCACTTATTAGCATATGGTCAAAGAAATAAGGAAAAAAATAAATTAATAAATAAATAAAAATAGAAAACATATAAATATGTGTTGAAATTTCTAAATACATTACAAGTTATTTCTTTTTTATTTTAGTGAAGCATTTGTTTGTTTATAAATATAACTACGCATTTATTCACATGTCTTTTTTTAAGAGAGTACCTCCACGGCAAGGCATGCAATCTTCTGTGCTCTTTCCCCCAATATCAGGGCGCTGGCTCCCCACTGGACAGGGGGTTGGCAGAGCACTTCCCACCTCACAAAAGTGACCTGGTGGACAAACATCTCCATATACGGCTGACAAGGGAGCTGCAGTCGGAGATCCCTCGCTGCAGTAGTACCCTGTGTGAATTCCATATATCAAGCTAGCAGCCATCCTCAAGATATGTATGTAAACTGCAAACATGTTTTCAGACCTGGCAAGCAAGGGCCACTGACTGCAGTCAGGCCGGGTTGTGCACAATAAAATCCTGCTGTGCAGATCTGACACTGACTTATGTTGGACAGTTGATGCTGATTGCTGTAAAAACAAATTGCACACTTTTGACCTTAAATATAATCCAAGATGGGACGTGTACACACTGCCTTTAGAACAGGGGTCTCAAACACACAGGGGTCTCAAACTTATAATGTCAGTCCCTCATTCAAAACGCACCTGAATCAAGACTTTGAATCATTCGTGCATATTTGAGTAACCCTTGAATCTCCTGCGGTAGACATTGTGTGGTACTAAAACGCTCTGTTCTGCGGAGCCCCAGCCCTTTTGCGTAGCTCCGCCTCTGTCCCCCATCTGCTGCTGCACCCCTCCTCCCCCTCCAGCTCCGGCAAATACTCGCATCCACAGCTGAGGGAGCTACTGTTAACAAAACTGGTCTCACTATGTGTCAACGAAGCTCCTCGCTCAGAGTGCTTTTCTCTATAGTTCTCCAGATTACAAAATGACTTCTACAAGGAGATGTATGTTTGGATGCCGAGGAGAGAGCCCTCTCTTTACGCTTCCCAAGGATGACACGCTTCGTCAAAAATGGTTTAAAAGCTTATGTATTAGTCATAGCAAAACAAAGTTTCATTATGATTCATATTTTTAATTTCCTAGTAAAATGCTGCCACAAAATGGTGTAAGATTACAACAGGATATTTACCAAGCAGACACGTCTTGAAAAAGTCTCTGTACTTGCTCCGGTTCCACCTAAAACTCTGCGTCCGACGTAGGATTGTGTGCATAGGCTTGTGCAATATCCTCCGTTGCCATTTTGCAAAAACACGATTTCGATGTGAAATTACTATGTAAATGTAACGGCACTCGGAAAAATGAAAACAAACGGTGGCAGTGCGAATGGAGTATGACGCACTGAAGGGGGCAGGTCGGAAAAAGGAGGGGGCTCTTAAAGAAACAGGTGAATATCAGGGCGTTACACGCAGCCAAGATGCCAAGACATTACAATTCAACTGGAGGTAAAATTGTTCCTTGAGTGTAAAAATGACATTATATGCCTGAAAAACATATAATACCCCAATAAAAAAAAGGTTAGAGGTAATGCGGTTTCCCCGTATTTTCCCATGACAGTTTATTTGAATTCTAACTGTTTCACAACTAACCCCGGTTAAAAATGTGAACTTCACAAAGGTTCTGCAAAATCTAATTGCATGGAACTCTTGCAGCTTGATAAAAATCCCCCCCCAATTTGTTGCTCTATTCACTATGATCAGTCCTAATTTAGAAGACGTGTACGAGCAAGAACAGTAATAATGAAAATATTTTACAAGAAAATTAGAAATAGCTGACTTCCTGTTGGTTTTGGTAACTCACTCCTATAAACTTTTTTGTAGGTATTGCTCCATTACATGTGTTCAAAATTTCACAATCTAAAATAGCGGTATAAAACTGAAGAAAAACGGTATATTTCATGTTGCCACTGGGTGGTGCTATAACGGACACTGAAGGCTGCGACATAGATTGGCTCTGACAATGCATGACATGCGCATCACATGATATTTATGCAAATTAGACTGTGATGCCACTAGTGACTTCTTTCTGATGAGTTACTGGTTTGAAGCCCATCAAACATTGGAGAGTGAGTTATGAACATCTTCCTCTTTTTTGCAATAATTTCAACTTTTGACAGCCGCAGTAAGTTACCAAAGTCAAAAAAGCTTCGTAATTTAACATCCCATACGCCTTTAGAAAACACTCATCGAGTTTTAGATGAACAAGTACAATCTTTAGGAAAAGTTTGTATGACAAGCAAAAGTGGCTTTTACAAAAAAAAAAAAACTACTTCCTGTTGATTTTGGAAATGTAATCCTTATTATTTATATTTAAGTCTTTGTACCCTACACATGTGTGCCTGGGTCTAATCTTGTTTTCGCTTCACCCTGTTCTCTGTTCTGCTCTTCCCTTTTGTCTGCCCTCACTTCTACCTTCCTCACTGTCAGTCCTACAGATCACACCTTCTAACTCTCCATGATCGCTTCCCTGCTTTCTTGGATGCTCCTGAGCTACTCTCTGTGACTCCTCTGGGTTTTTCTTTCTCTTCATCAGCTACTGTTTCCTCCTCCTGTGGCTGCTACTCACCTTCACTCTTGTCACCATCTTGTCAGACACCATGGGTTCTGCTGCTTCCTGGCTTTAACATAACATAACTTCGGGTGATGTTGATTACAATCCAAAGTTAAGTTCCCTTAATGTTTACGGCTGCTTTTTAAGTGTGTCCTAAACACGTAAATAATTCATAATTCTGTGTCCCTTTGCCCCTTCTTCCAGCCAGTTACTGTTATTTTAATCAATGTTTTTGACTAAAGGTTCTGAGGTAAGCATGCATACCCACAAGCAGATTGGTTGGTGTATAATCATAATCAAATTAAACCGAAAGCTTGTTTTCTTCTAAACACACAGTTCATGCACCTGAAATGAGTGTATGTCAGCTTATATAAGGGATTCTTTCTGTTTTTCCTTAAAAACGAGAGAGGATTTCAGCATTCGCTCTGTTCCTCACCATTGAAAACGGATTTGAAAATAAAACCCTGACAATAAAAATTGTTCCCCTACCGCACAAGCATTAATACATCACACCAAAGGTGTACCTAAACGTTCCCACTGGGCAAGGAATACCAGCAAAACTTCCGATTGGACAATAAAACCCAGGTGGGCACTGGATTCCAGTGTCTTCATCATTTGGTGAGGGATGACTAGCACCTCTAAAACACAAAATTCCACCACTGCAAGGACCAGTCGGTGACACGTTTCCTGGAGAAACAGTGAAAAGTCAGTTGGATTTATACAGAATTATAATCTCAGGAGGCAGTCATCATACCTGACCCCATGCAATAGGTCGCAGTGTCACATTGAGTGCATTCAGATGACTTAGATAATCCAGACTGGTTCCCATAGGTCCCTGGAGGACATGGATGTTGATTGGATGCCCCTTCTGGACAATAAAACCCAGGCTGGCATGGGAATGGATCTGTCATACCTAGAGTGAGTCAAGAACACATCCTTAAGCAAAATGTGTTCAAATTCTGGATTAATTTAAATAACACACAGACCATTCTCAGGGCAGAAAAAGCGGGAAGGGCACCATTCGCATCTCTCTTGCCCGAAACTAGGCTGAAAGCTTCCTGCGCGACAAGGCCTCTCCATGATGCTGCCCTGTAAAAGATGGTTTTACGCATTTCTTTGTCCTCAAATACAAGCATAAGCAGATTCGTTCATTTGTAAATTGTTACTTAATCTTGCAATT
Source organism: Danionella cerebrum (assembly GCA_007224835.1). Classification (NCBI taxonomy): domain Eukaryota; kingdom Metazoa; phylum Chordata; class Actinopteri; order Cypriniformes; family Danionidae; genus Danionella; species Danionella cerebrum. The sequence goes on from SRMA01025618.1 coordinate 61,977, forward strand.
CTTTTTCCTCTTTGAAATAGTTTCAATACATCTTTGACAGACAGTAGCCGGCTTCACTACAGCATTTCAGGGAATACAAGAATATTAGTTTATGTATAAAGTTGTTCTGTTTAATGACATTTTACAAGTGATCCACAACATTATATAGACACCATACAGTCTCTATGAAATCAGGTGGGATATTATAGCTTCAATATTTTATACAGTTATGCTCATAAGTTTACACACCCTGGGAAAGTTTTTGAATTGGGCGGTTTTTCAGAAAATATGAATGATAACACAATCCTTATAGTAAGTGGTTAAATTACGTTTTTTTGTCAAACAGCTTTGTTTACTCTTTAAAAATCAACTGAAACTTTTCAAATGACCCTGATCAAACGTTTACACACCGCAGCTGCTAATATTTTGTATTCCCCCCTGTAAGATCAATGGCAGCCTGACGTCTCTTGAGGTAGTTGTTGATGAGGTTCTTTATCTTCTCTATTGGTAAAGCAGCCCATTCTCCTTGGCAATAAGCCTCCAGCTCTTGTAAATTCTTTCATGAGCTGCACGTTTGAGTTCTGCCTAGAGTAGTTAAATGATCAGGAGCTTGATATAGGCCCTTCAGAATCTTCACTTTGTTCTGGTTTAACCAATTACAAGTGAATTTGTGTTTTGGATCATTGTTAAAGTTGATGAGTGCAGTCCCCCAGTTTCCTTTGATACCATGCTGTATTCATCTTCACACGCATTTTGGCCAAGTTTCCTGAACCTTTGGAGCTCATGGATCCCCAAAACATCAGGGTCCCGCCCCTGTGTTTAACCATGGTGACTCCTCGCCAATTGCAGCATTTATGGATTTGGCCAAAACGTTACACTTTGGTCTCATATGGAACTTTGTTCCAGAAGTTTGGAGTCTTGTGTCTGAGCTGTTTAGCGTATTGTAAGCGGACTACTTTGTGGCATTTTCTTTTTCTTCTACCAACTCACCATGCAACCTATTTTTTTTTCTTCAGGTCTCTGCTTATTGTGCTTATTGAAACGGCTATGACACATTATTTAGAGAGCATTTCAGCTTTTCTGGGTTTTAAATTACATCCCTTAAAAATTTTCTGGCAGTTGTGGCAGAATTTTTTTGTTTGTTCTGGATGGTTAACTTTACAATCAAGATTTTTGTGACAGTTTTTGTGCATTTTTGTAGAGCACAGAACTGTCAATGTTTCCTCATCATACAATTTTATTGCACAATTTTATAAATTAAATAAATTATTTGATAAAATATATTTTAACCTGAACAAATGTGGTAAAAGTGTGTAGTTTACCATTAATTCACTGACCCTAATGGACATAATTTCACTTCTGCTTCATTTGAGAGTTTCAGGACAGCAACATTAGGTTTCTTGAGGGGATTTCTAAGTTGCGAAGAGCAGAGAGGATGGGTTCTTTGAGTGGAACCCATAAACTATAAAACTGATTGAACGGAATGGAACACAATCACTGTCTACTAAATGTTTATTACTTTGTGTTTACTAAATGTTTAGTACTAAATGTGGGTAGCACTGTGACCTTCCAGTTAGAAGGTTGCTGGTTCGAGGCTCGCCGGTGACCTTCCTGGAAGGAGTTTGCATGTTCTCCCTGTGCTTGCGTGGGTTGCCTCCGGGTACTCCGGTTGCCCCCACAATCCCAAAAACATGCGGTGCTAATTGAATAATCTAAATTCCCCTTAGGTGTGAATGTGTCCAGAGTGTAACCCACTTCTTGACTAATATGCGCTGGAGATAGGCACCGGCTGGACCCCAAAAGGAAATAAACAGGTTGGAAAATGGAAATGGAATGAATGAACTTTGAGCTTATAAAATGTTATTTAATGCACAATTTGCACAACTTAACCTGAGAAAACCTGACTGAAGATCAACAAAAGTCATAAACATAAAAAATGTACGTAAACATGTGTCATTCCACTTCCTTCAGTAGTTTGTAATGTTTCGATCCATAACTAAAAAGTTGGTGAATATTTCCTCCTACCCTTTCACAGAAGTGTCCTGTGCCACACACATACTCTGCAGGTCTGGACGTGTTCTGGCCTCCCGGGCAGTAATGGCCCTCAGAGCACAGGCCGGAGGGCTCCATCAGACCCTTCTTCTCACAGAAAAAACCTGCTGGACATTTTAGGCAATCTTCTGCACTTGCTCCACCACTGGCATCTGGAGAGGAATGAAGAGCACAATCATGAAGCTTCTGCTGCGGTTTGAACTATAAAGTGACTTCTACTTAGAACCTAATGTTCCAGGCGTAATGTTCCAAATGCTTTTAATTGATTAATGGAAATAACAATACAAACGTTTAAAGTTTAGAGTCAAAGTTGGATGAGCATAAAATTCAAAATGTTACTCATCAAGTAATATTATGGTTTAAAGGGTCCGAGATATTGGCCACAGGTTTTGGATAAGGTAGATTTTTTTGTGGCAAGGTCAAGTCCCTTTTGGTTCTTAGTCATAACTTTCAGGGTCGTCCAGTCATCCTGACCTTCGATGCTGTGAGAATACATGCAGCGGAATAAAGAAACTCTAAGGTTTCTGGGAGAGTTTTAAAAGGGCTTTGAATGAAAAGTGCTTTCAGATATTTATCAAACTTCTTTAAATAATGAGCAATAGGTACCGGTATTTATTGGCAACAGAATCTATAAAATTCATTTTTGTGCTTACTTCTGAATGTGCCCTGTGGACAGGACAGTGGCAGTGGGGTCCCTCTGGGACAGAAATGTCCAGGAGGACAAAGCTGGGAGGAGGGGCTTACGGAGCCTACAGGGCAGAAGAATCCAGAAAAACAAAATCCCACAGGAGCATGAAGACCGGTCTCATTACAATATGAGCCGAGATCACAGGGTTGAGGAAGCGACGATCCCACTGGGCAATAAGAACCTGCAAAGATTTTTTTATACAAACAATTTAAAGTTTTGTTACCTTTCCTTAACCCTTTAAAACCTACTTGAGAACCAGCAAACACATCTGCATATCAAATTGTAAATGGCAAATAAATATGATATATTGATATATATATATATATATATTTTTTTTTTTTTTTTAAGTAAACCAGAGAATGAAAGTCACTTAAATTTCACAAAACCTTTCAGACATTTTGTGCATTTATGATTTCATCCATAACCATTACCAAAAACTTCTTATTCTAGACTCAAGTTACTTTTTCTTCCTCTTCTGCTTTTTTTTTTTTGCATAGTACACTATGCCATTATTTTTGAAAGGTAAGTCTGTCAAACAAACAAATGAATGAATAAATGAAAGTGCATAATGCCATCTATTGTCCAGGGGTTTAATTTATAAAAGAGTGCAAAGAATCATGACTAAAACTAAATGTACGTCAGAAAGGTCAAATTTGTGTGTACAATAAAAAAATCTGACAGAATCAGATTTAAAAAACTGTTTGTACAATTTTATAACAAAACTGTTTAGTAATCTTCCTTTTAGAAATCACAGATTCACTTCACTGCGTATGAGTTTTTGGCCCAAACACACCTCGTCCACACCATAAATAGTAAATGCAAAAAAATTGTATTTCTCCCATACAGAAATCAAAATTCTTGTAGCATTCAGCACATAAATCCAACAGAACTGCACTCTGGAATCTAAATCTGCTTATTAGCCACACCTCATCATTATCCAGGAAATCATTATAGTCATGAAATACACGTTCTCTCCGTATTCGTCTATTGGTCATCAAGAAACACCAACATTCACTTTTAAGAAGGAACTTTTATATTATTATGATGCTCTGAAATATATGAAAAAAGTTTGTGTCTGCATGTACAATATCTCACATGTGTACTTGCCTTTTAGTTTGTATATGTGTTTGTTTAATACACATTTAAAAACGCCAACAGTGCCATCTTGTAACTTTTAGGTACAAGTGTCAAGGCAGTCCTATACATATGTTTATACATTTAGCAATCACAACTATTCTTTACACCTTGTAAACTTAACATAATTGGTATCTACCTCACCCAAATTACTTTTTCATAGTATTTTTCCCCAGCCATACTTTTTAGTCTTGCTTGTCCAATTCGCAGGCATTTTAGTACTTTATGCATTTTTTTATGTAATTACACATCTTTTTAAAACAAATATCTGCTTTTCAAAATGAGGTGGACTGGTCGACATTTCCACTAGACCAAAGAAGTTTAAATACACAAACTTTGACGTCAAATTGAAACATTGCACAAAACAAGGAGTACGCACTTTTTGGGCCAGTTTTGTATGTACGCAACCTTTATAAATGAGGCCCCGGGAGTGTCTCTTATCTAGACACACTATATAAGAAAAATATTAATACCACATTTTACATTCACGCATCTACTAAAGCATCTCCCATTTTAAGGAATGAACAAATGTTTTCTCAGTTCTTACTTTCCCTGGGATTTGAACCTTTGTGCAATGCTCTACTGACTGAGCCACAGGATTTTTTTTACATTTAATTTTAAACAGTATAAGGTTAAATCAGAGTTCCACTTCAACAAAAAATATTTTTTGAATGAACATTAAATGGTAGTTAGATAACAAATTTCAGGAGGAGCTCAATAGCACTAACCTGTGAACACTTTAATATGAAATAAAATGGTATGAGTACCTGTAGGGCACACGTCTCCTTTGAAGCCAGAACAAGTTTCCATGATTTCACGAGGTGTCTCTAAATAACCCCCAGATGTGGAGAGAGATCTGGTCTCCTGATTTGTCCTGATTCTTGCATTGTCTTCTTTTAAAAAAAAAAGTCAATTGTTTAGAACAATCTCACCCTTTACACCAAAGACACTCCTTGATTTTTTCCCATACCTTCAACTCTATTTGAGCAGGAAGTATTGTGCTTAAGCATGCACCAAGCAAAGTTTTGGATTTGTGATGAAGGTATAAGATCACAAAAGCAGCTTCTCTGAGAGTGTAGGGCAAGAGGTGTGGAACTATGTGCCCCTCCAACACAGTAGTGCCCTGGAGAACAAAAACCTGTAGCAGGGGGTGAACAAAAATCAAACATGAATCATAATGCATCATAATGAGACTATTTAGTGTTTTTCAGCATTATTTATGATCTGGGACCTGAGGGTTGAGTGGAGCCTGGAGCAATGCAGTATCTGCTTGGAGGACAAGGAGCGCAGTCACTTAAGGAAGTGGCGCCTTTGTCCTGGAGAATGAAGCCAACAGGACATGGTAATGGGGCACTGCTCTGCTTAGGGCAGTAATAACCTGCTGGACATATGTCTCCATATATCTGAGAGACTGGGGCAGACTCTTTGGCTCCCGATGAACAGAAATGACCTTTAATGGAAACAAATGAGACAAGAAATTTGAGAAATCACCTTCTTAAGAGACCAAGGAGGATTTATTTGACACTGACCCTCAGAGCATGGTCCTGAGGGGCTGATTAGTCCACTGGTGTTACAGTAGAATCCAGGAGAGCAAGGAGAACAGTCCTGTAGAGACTGCAGCCCCTTAACACTACTCACTGTCCCTGCCGGACAGGGGCGTGGTGTGGTGCTACCCTCCAAACAGTAAAAACCTAAAAGTAAATATAAAGTAAATGTATTTAAATGGAATAATATTTACGAATGATAATGATTTGATATGATTCTGATTTCGAACAAATTATATAATTATTAAAACAGAAACAAGAAATAAAAGTCCATTATGTTTTTTTAAGTCATCATACAATTTCGCTTTAAATTCGTTTTAAACCCATTTTAGAAAGTATGTGGCATTTGGATTTCTGAATTCACAGAGCAGCAATCAGAAGCAGAATTAAAACATCCATGTTTTATGATCAATTTAACAAATGGTAATTAATTAGATCCAATAAAAGGGCAATGAATAGGGCTGAAACGATTAGTCGACATTATCGACAACGTCGACAATAAAAAATTATCGACAAATATTTTTGTTGTCGAGTAGTTGTTTGATGTCATGTGACCTAATGTTTGGGTCACGTGTCGCGATTTGAGCGCTAGAGTGTGATGCAGCTTTCACGAATGCTAATGCAGTAGAAGTAAACTCAGCGCGAATTATGATGGAGATCAAACGAATCTGAACGAGTAAGGTGTGGGAAAGTTTTACTAAACTTAACCAAAAATGCTATCGTGTGCAAAACATGCAATCGCTTAAAGCAAGTTGCTTACAGCAGTGAATATTGGAATAATTTATGAATGTACAGCATTATACAAACTTTGTTTATATTTTATTTGCGTATACATTAGAATAATTAACATTAAACGTAAAAAGAAGGATAAACAAAGTAAAAATCGTCGGTATAAAGCAAAAAGCTATATAGATCCATTCACACTATGGGACAAAAACTTGTCCCACAATGGGGAATGTTCATTTTAATAGCTTTAAGAGTCAAAAATAGAAATAAAATGAAGACAACACACCAAAGCATTTCTTTCTCACACCATTCATTATCTTATGCTGATTCTAAACTTGTCTTTATTTGTTTCTTAAATTTTGAAATGTTGCCAGATTTTTAAGAACTATTAGATCATCACCCTCCAAATATCTAGTTTCATAACTGTGTATTTCCCTGGAATATTACTTCTGATGAACTAAAACGAGTGGTAAACCAACAATTATTAATGCTGCTGTCAAGATATGTTCACCTTCAACTTTCTTTTTGTCTGTAATGCAGCTGATTATTTATTTTTTTCTATTGAATTAGAACAAAACATGTAAACAATGCTTAGAGAGCACTTGTGTGTAATTTGAGTGTAACAGAATCAGAAAACTTAAAGAAAACAACTATTTCAAAAGTTGAAGTGATTTTCTTATTTTATTTATTAGCTAGAATATTTGTAACTCATTATTTTAACTAGTTGAAAAAGCAGAATAATTGCTCAAAGGCTACTGACTAATCATTGAAATAATCAATGACTAATCGATTAATCGGTCTAATAATCGATTACCAAAATAATCGTTTGTTGCAGCCCTAATGAAGTGGGTTTTTACTGTTCGTGGAGGTCCAATGATATAAATATGGCAATGTTTTTATTTGTGAAAAATGTAACCAAATTTAAACCATATTTATCCACGATTTAAATAAATATTGAGAGTTAACGATGGGGTAAGATTCCCACGTCACAGTATTCCATTTTTAAATTATAATGGAAATAAAACGTTGACGTTGTTTTTACTGTTACATCAGTTCACAAATGTGAAAAGATCAAGCATTATTTTATTCCTTATGACTTTTTTATTAATCCTGATATAAAATACGGAAGATTTGCTAAAGGACGTTGCCAGACACCCCACAGGTGATATCTACTTTTACCTGATGGGCAAGGCTGGCAGGACGCCTGGGATGGCAGAGATTGATAAGTACCAGGTGGACAGATGGCAGGTTCGATGGTGCCATACGGGCACGCATGCCCAGGCGGACACTGTCGCTCTGTAGTGACAAGATCATAGAAGTAAGAGACTGGCTGAATATTAATGAAAACCGTCTAGACATCTCATGGCAATAGCGTTAAATAATGTAGACAGAGGTAGAGCAACCCAGCAGAGATTCACTAAGATAAATGGCAGGAGGAAGAAGATGCTGTCTCTCTATATTTATGAGTCCTGCTCTGCACATCCAGTAGCCGAGTTCAGCGGATACCCGCAGGACATTTCTCATTACTGTCTGGTCATTCTTGATTCTTACCGGCTTGATGTCCGGTTAGAGAACCTGCTGGACAGTAGCTGCCCTCAGGACATTGGAGGTCTGCGGAGCTCTGACCCCAGGCAGGACAATAATATCCAGGAGTACAAGAATGACAATCCATCTCAGAAACTGCCCCACGCTGGCTCTGAAAAAATCCTGTAATAAAGTGCAACGTAACATGGTGCATCAGAATTCCACATACAACACTGTAGAAAAGTTTAGGCAAGGCAAGTTTATTTGCATAGCACATTTCGTACACGAGGGTGATTCAAAGAGCTTTACATTGGAAACAAAGAATAAAAAGTACATTTATTAAAAACAAAAGATTAAATCATAGTTTAAAATGCAGAGATAAAATAGTTTTTTGGTGCTCAGTCGGCAAAACAGGTGAGTCTTTAGCCTGGATTTAAACTAAGTGTTGGCACCCTTGATCTCTGGAAGATGGTTCCATCTGTGGGTTGCAAAGGGAACTAAAGGAGTATTTACCCTGTTTGGCATAAACTCATAGTAGTTCTAATTTATTTGAACCAAGGGATCTCAGTCCCCTGAGCATGTCTGTGAGGTATTTAGGTGCTAAGTTATGTTATATTCTGAAGGACACCGGCAGCAGGTGGAGAGATTTAAGAACTGGTGAGATGTGCTCTGACTTTCGAGCTTTTTCCGCACCGCTGCATTCTGAGCGAGCTGTAGCTATTTATTGGTCTTTTTGGGAAGATCAGTGAGAAGACCGTGACAGAGGTCCAGCCTGCCTGAGATCAAAGCAGTTTGAGATTAAAAGTTTCGCTAAATACTGTCTGGAAAAAAAATAAAACTCAATAGAACAAAAAATGTTTGGAACAGTGTATAAGGTTTAGGAGAGGTTCACCTGTTTATATTTATATATCTCACATTGTTTTTGTTTTATATTGCCTTTGCTTTTTGGGGCATTTATGATTTTTTTTTTAATCTCGTCCCAGCACTTTTGATTTTTGTTTAATACATAACAACTGTTTGTTGTAGATTTCTGAAAACTTTGATGTAAAATTTCTAAATGTACTACTCAAATTTGTACTTTTTGTTCTGAGATTATTATGTAATGTAATGAAAAATATTTGTAAAAAAAAAAGAATGATATCAAGTCTTGGCACAAAAAGATCATTTATTAGAGCAAAGTGGAAGATAGTAAAGAGACTTCTAAGGGTTAAGTTGAGAACAATCATACACCACCTTGGTTGTTTTGCATTATTGATAAGCATCTGCCTGCATTTCTCAGCATTGAGAGCATCATTCTTCCTGATCAAATCTCCAACTCCATTAGCAGAAATGTAGCTCTAAATGTTCAAGGAACCTCCACCGCGCTTAACTGTTGACACTCATTATTGATCTGCTCTCCAGCCTTTCGATGAACAAACTGCAAACTGCATTATTGAGTCACTAAGCCATGTCCAACTTGAGAGGGTAATTAGCTTACATCTGCTGCTCATCATACAACCCTCAATATTTGTTTGGGAGAGACCTTGTTGATGCTGTAAGTAAGACGCCTTTATTTGTAGTGAAATAAGATCCCTCTGGCCACAAACATAGACAAGGCCAATGTTGAGAGGTAGCATTTAAGAAAGAAACAGAGAAATGGGTATACAATGAGTAAAAAAAGAGCTTGTTCCACACTGTCCTTCAGAGGGCAGTGTGGAGCAGGTAAAAAAGCCATTGCAACCAAGTTCAAATGTAGACATAATACAGGAAAAAAAACCATTGCAGGAGGGGTAGGGTCAGGGAAGGTGGTGGGACCACTGCAGTCAACAGCCGACATTTTCAGTATAACTACCTTGTGTCTTGTTGCTGACCAGATTCTTACCATGATACTTTCTCAATACCTCAATAACAAAGTTTCGCTGTACCTCAGTCAGTTTTAAAGAGTCTACATTGCAATTTATTAAATTATTAATTACCTTTCATGCAGTGTGTAATGTGACTCTAAGACGGAGGATCCTATGTTTTGAGTTTAAATGTGAAAGTGCTTTGAGTATCAAGCTATCGTCTCTGAGACGCTGAAATGACTTCACTAATCTTTAAATCAAAGTGTGATGTCACCCGATACTACACCCCTCCTACCACCGACGCGTCATCCATTCAAGTTTTAAAACAAAGCTCCTCCTACTCTCAATGCCAAGCTACTGACATCGTGCAGTTTCCACATGTGCAACTACAAACAATTGAGTAAAAAATGTCTCACGCTCACAAAAATTGTGGCTAAACATTCAAGTAACAAGATATTTACCACTGAGAGGAATCCTGCACTAATCGCTTTGATCTGGAGTGTCATAAGCACCCGAGCCTCTTCCTCCTCGAACCCAGGCAGCATCAAGGTATGGATGACTTCTAATGCGTAATAACAGTAGTGTAATATTTGACGTCTGTTTCTGAGATGCACATGACACACAGTATCCAATGAGAATGGACGGCTCGAACTTGCAGTTGCGACACGTAAAGGCGGAGTTTCAAACAAACGAATCACAACGAAGATTCATCAGTCGGTTAAAAATAAACGTGTATTAAAAGATAATTTGTGTATTTTGACCTTAGATGCGTTTCAAACCTGTTAGTGACTTCGGAAACCTTTTCAAAACTTTTCAAAATGATGTGACTGTGATGAACATTAGCGTGAAACACAACTATAACCCTACAAAACCTGGCTTTGTGATTGCAACTTTTTTATTTTGCCTTAAAATATTAAACATTCCATTATTTTATCAAATCTCAAAAAAACATTTATTGTCCATATGAAGTAAATTATTACTGCATTCCTCAATATATTAAATTAGATTTTTCCTTTTTTTTCTGATATTTGCTTTCATCTCTACCTGGTGGGCAGGGCTCCGGTCGTGCACTTCCTTTTGGGCAGAAGTGGCCTGATGGACACAAATCCCCAACGAACTGTGTCTGAAAACTGCCATTCGCCACTGTATGAAATCCAGGACCTTCACAAACTGGAGCAAAAATTGATACACATCATATTTATGGAGACATGAAAAGCATAAAAGGTTTTTTTTAGTGTTCAGGTAATAACTTTTCTACATTTCTGAGTTCATTTGTTTTTAAGAACATTGTATTAGTAAACTACAGAGAATATCTGAAAGATAAACACAAGTGTAGGATCGTAGACCGGCTGAGTTCACATGTAATTTCCTCTCAATCTCGACCATTTAAGGCAAAAATACCCCCCAAAATCTAAAAAATAGTCAATTGAATGCAAGAAGTGTTCTAGTTTAAATAAAAAATAATGTTAAAGCAACTTTATACTGGAGTCAAACTGGCACTCTAAGGGATTTAACTGCAAAACCCACAACTTTCCAGTTCCAGTCTAAAAATAGCCTTGTCTGGACTTAAAGGGTCTTTAACAAGGACGTTACTCGATCCTCGTTTAAATCAACAACCTAAATCACTTGTGTTTTATGGCCAGTAACAAGATAAGACGCTGCCATCCGTTAACAGATGTGGCAAAATGTTAATTTAACACCCCTGATTAAACTTCTAAGCTTGATTACACTGTGATAAATGGAGAGAATGACCCGTGTCATTGCTGCACTGAGGCATGGGGGTGTGCGACCCTTGAATGCAGTAGTATCCAGCGCTACACGGCCCAGACGGTGAACTCCACCCGAGCTCTGCGCAGTATTGTCCTGGTGGGCACGGCTGGCACGTCTCTACAGATGCTGCTCCTATTCAGAAACCCACCGTTAGCTTCAGTCATCCATATTTACCAGTGTGCTGCATATGCTGGAAGAAGACCTTCTAATGAGCTGAACGTTCCCAGAGGACAGGGCTCCATATGGCTGGAACCCGCTGGGCAAAAGAAGCCAGCTGTGCATCTCCCTCCTGTGGAATCTCCAACTGGTTCTGGGAGCGAGGCGCCGTGATTACACACATAGCTGTCGAAATCTGATAGATTAGCTTGGGAAGCAGGCCTACAGCACTCAGCAGGATTTTTGTGTGGACAGATAATCGGGATAATAAGCTCATTCCCTCACCCTGGAGAACAGTTGCCTGTAGGGGCGTCCAGGCCAGAGGAGCTGCAGTATTTACCAGGAGGGCAGGGGGTGCATTGATCCTTGCTTGACAGACCTAACTGACCGTTAAATGTTCCCGAAGGGCAGGGGAGCCCTCTAGAGGCGGAGCCTGTTTAAATAACAAATGGTAGAGTGAAAAGGCTTTCAAGCGTCGTCATCATGCGCTCTGAGACATTTTCAGTACCAGGAGGGCAAAAGTGTCCTCTCGGACAGGACAAAGGCACAGATGTTCCTCCTGTTGTGTTTGAAACGGCGCAATAATACCCAGCGGGGCACACAGAGCATGCAGCCTGTGGATAGAAATTCAACACAGAATTAATTTTTATACTTTTTTTACAAAATGTTTTTGTAAAAGGATTTTTTTACATCAATTGATTAAGAAAGTGAAGTATTTATTGTAATTTTTTTCTACAAGAATAATCAGCAAAATTAAAGTTTATGATTCATTATTCAACCCCCCCCCCCCCCCCTCTCCCCCTGCCGCATCATAAACATACAGTTGAAAACTGTGAAATTGCACCAAGGGAATGTTTTTGGAATTGTATCCTGTCATTGTTTAGGTCTATAGGGAAAGTCAGATTTCTTGTGGTTACTTATTCCTACAAACAGCTGGAGTGATTGGCACAGGGATGACTTCAACCCACCTATTCTATCATTTTGATCTCAAATATAATATATAGATTTTACAGACTGCAAATCAGTGCCATCTAGTGGTGAAAAGAATAGATAATGCTTGGAAGTACAAGACCTGTGATATGGCTTTTGTTTTTCAATGTTCTAGCATAAAAAGTACAATGGAACAAAAAGTTCTTGGAGCAGTGTATATGGTTTAGGAAAGGCTCACCAGTGGTTGTTTTTTTACAATTTACACATTGTTTCGACCTTGTCTTTGTTTTTTTTTGTTTTTTTTGTGTTTTTTTTGGGGGGGGGGGGTGTCAGGGGGTTCTATATCTATACTGAATCTAAATTTGTCTTAACACTTTAGATTTTTCTCATATGACAGTTTTCAATTTTTATGTTTTTTTCGGTAACAAATGACAAAATGTTATACTCAAAAAGGCCAAGAGTGAAATTAAAAAATAACAATAAACAAATTACCTAAAAATAACTAGAAAATAAAATAAATAAAAACCTTTTAAAACAAATCAGTGTCAAGAACTGCAGTTAGAAGTTTAAAGAAAAGGATGGGACAGGAAATTTTAGATTTTTAAAACTTTGGAAAGAAAACTAGTGAGGGAGGTTCCTAAAGACCAAAAATCATTAGCCAAGACTCTAGTAAAGGACTAAGCCAAGACTGGAATTGATGTCTCAATAGACACAGTCATCTAGAAAGACTTCTGAAGAAGAGACACGCCCCCAAAAAAGGACAATCTGGAGAAACGTGATGCATACTACGGGAAAACTGTTCCCACAGTTAAAGATGCTGGTGGGAGTTTAATGCTATAGGGATGTTTCAGTGTGCTTGGTAGTGGGAACATCCTTTGTGTTGTAGAAAACATGAAAAAGAAAGACTACAAGAAGATTTTAGGAAGAGAACCTCGGCAAACATCATTTACTGAAGAAACCCCTTCAAATGAGCAAAGCGGGAGAACTTGACTGGCTGCCAAAATACTTTGTCTCCAACAAAAGTACTTTTGGCACCTTTCATTTAATATTTGGTTGCACACGTTTGGTAAAAGTAACTGAACTCAGTCACCCCCTATCACCATCAATACGTTTCTTACACCTCTCAGCCAAAATTTTGGACCACTCTTCCTTTGCAAACTGCTCCAGGTCTTTTATATTGGAAGGGTGCCTTTTCACAACAGCAGTTTTAAGATCTCTCCACAGGCGTTTTATGGGATTTAGATCTGGACTCATTGCTGGCCACTTTTAAAACTCTCCAGCTCTTTGTTGCCATCTATTTCTGGGTGCTTTTTGAAGTTTGTTTGGGGTCATTGTCCTGCTGGAAAACCCAAGATCTTGGACGCAAACCCAGCTTTGTGACACCCAACATTGAGACCCAAAATCCTTTGGTAATCCTCCGATTTCATGATGCCTTGCACACAGCCAAATCACTCAGTGCCAGAGGCAGCAAAACAACCCCAAAACATCTTTGACCTCCCACCATATTTGACTGTAGGTATTGTGTTCTTTTCCTTGAAGGCCTCATTCCATTTTCGATAAACAGAGGAATGATGTGCTTTACCAAAAGCTCTATTTTGGTCTCATCTGTCCACAAGATGTTTTCCCCGAAGGATTGTGGCTTACTCACATACATTTTGCAAACTTTTTTATGTCTCTGTGGGGTCCTCCTGGGTCTCCTGCCATAGTGTCTCTTTTCATTTAAATGTCAACGATAGTTCGGGCTGATACGAGCCTGCAGGACAGCTTGAATGTCTTTGGAACTTGTTTGAGGCTGCTTATCCAACAATCGGACAACCTTTCATCAATTTTTCTTTCCGTCTATGCCCAGGGAGATTGCCATGGGTTGCAAATTTTTTGATAATGATGCACTCCGTGGACAAAGGCAAATCTAGATCTCTGGAGATGGACTTGTAACCTTGAGATTGTTGATATTTTTCCACAGTTTTGGTTGTCAAGTCCTCTGACAGCTCTCTTCTCCTTTTTATCCATGCTTAGTGTGGCACACACAGACACACAATGCAAAGACTAAATCAATTTCTATCCTTAAAGGAATTTAAAGGAGCATCACATGCTTAAAACAATGTTATTGATCCACAATTTTAAAAAGGGTATCAATTATTTTGTCCAGCCCATATTTTTTTTTGTGTGACATTATGTCAAATCTTCTTATTTCCTGCTTTTTTTTGTTTTGCTCCAGTACACACAAAGAGAAAAAAACATGTATATATTCTTTTCCTGCGAGAAATACTTGATTTTCTGAAAATATTCCTGAGGTGCCAACAATTTTGGACATGACTGTATTTGAATGATTTTAGAGACATGGGGGATGACCTGAGGTATGACAAAACTGACCTGCCCGTAGAGGTTTTGGTAAGTCCCAGAAGGACAAGGGACCTGGTAAGAGCTACCAGGTGGACACATATGCCCGGGTGTGCAGATATAGTTAGCAGGCTGGCTCGTATTTTGACCATCCGGACAGTAGTAGCCCATCTGACATCTATGAGAAGGAGAAGAGAGCCCCCTACTGGAACAAGCGAGTCCTGCAAACAAAAAACATCACCTTATCAGTTCAGACCAAAACATTTTAAAACATGTCAAACATTTAAAGTCTCCACATGAGGATCACAGACCTGCAGGACATGGCAGGCAGTCAGACAGCTTACTGTTCCTGCTAATGTTGCTATAATATCCTGGTGGACAAGGCTCAGGTTGCGAAGACCCTGCAGGACAGTAATTTCCTGGAGGGCATCCATCACCAGTTTCTCCATCCACTGGTGAAGGTAACATGGCTCCTGATCTACAAAAGTGTCCTGCTGCACACAGCCCAGACACTGCGCTCTGTCCAGGAGACTGGCAGAAGGAACCTAATGGACGTAAAGTTGAAAGTATATGGTTCTGCAAATGAAAATGTTTAGATCTGTGAAGAAAAAGGACAGCTGAAGAATCTTTAGAATCTACAGTACAGAGCTGTGGGAATCTTGTGGAAATGTTACCTGGGGTGCAGGGTAAACAGTCTTCAAAGCGGCCAATCCCTCTCTGAGGATTAATAGTTCCTGCAGGACAGGGATGTTGATTCTGGAGACGGGTGCCCATGGGGCAGTAATGACCCATTGGGCATTCAGTAACATCAAAGGAGGAACCATTGGAGGAACAGTAATAGCTGGGAGTGAAAAGATAAAACAAATTCACAGATGAGACTATTTTCCAAGAACTTCCAAAATTTTCATGATTTCTTTGATATCGTAAAAACTTGGAGAATTTTCCAGAAAAACGTCTTTGATCCACAAGTAAAAGGTGGGTCCCAACAACACGCTAATTACAATTCCAAAAAACTCTGCAAACACAAACCAATAATGGGTTAGAAAAGTCAATTATCCAATAGTTTATTTGAATACTATAATCAAAAGTAAAAGAATAATAACAACAGTAATATCAATACAAACAATATTATTAAAAACTGTAACAAGCTGTGATGGACTGGCGACCTATCTGAAGTGTGCAGTATACGTAACTGCAAAGAAAAGGTGTGGTCCCAGAACTTAACTGGCAGGCCAATTAACACAGTTGGGTGTGATTTTAGGCAAAATAAACTAAAACTAATTAAATGATTTAGTTAAAATGATGAAATTCTTAAACTTGGACCTTAAGGGGGCACTTATGCCAGAGTTTTTGTGGGATCAGTGTTCTGTAAAAAAGACTCACACTGTCATGGCTTGACATGGCTTGTCGAGTTGACCTGCTAGAGATTGACGATGGTGATTGGCAGACGAGGTAAGTGCTTGCATGTGAGTTGAGGTTCAGAAAGGGATTGCAGACTCTGACACACACCAAGTTTGGTAACAATTTGTCAAACCCTTGCTTAGATACAGCTCCAGATTCAACTTGGCACAATGACATAACCTCAACATGACATTACTGTTTAATAGCAAGATTTGAGGATGTCCTCATTTGAATTTGATGAGAATCAGACAAACAGTCAGGGATAAGCATATTTTAAACCTAGTATTCCATGAACCCGGCTAAACCCAGTGAAAAAGGCAAGACAAGATTTAATAAACTAAAGCTAGCAAAAGTTATTCTTTTTTAGAAGTTCATTTTGTTATTGGACACAAGGTTTTTCAAGAAATTGTTGAGACCCTTCAGAGAATGTAGTCATCATGCACACTAACTTTCCTAATTTGATGTTAATGTGCCCCTGATTTTTGACATAAAAATGATATTGATACCAATTTTTGATTTTGAGAGACCAATTGGTGATTTTAAGAGACCGATTTTATGATTTGGTAAGAACCAAGTGTTTCTCAAACCTCAGTGATCAGAGTTGGCTGCAGAATGAGTACCACCCAAAAAGTCCATGCAAAAAACCCAAACTTTAAAAATGATTTAATCAGAAATTACAATGAGTAATTACAATTTTAATGAGTGTTGAAATGTATCTTTACAGTGAACAAAGTTAAAAAGATTTATTTTGTTATTTAAAGTTTTCAATTTTCCCATAAAAAGACTAGGCGGGGCCATGTGATTGACAGATTTGTTTGACAGCTAAACTGAACTGAGTGTGCTTAACACTATCAACATGTCGTGAGATCATTTACGCTGGCAACATTTAAATTCAGAGAATTTGTTCTTAAATGCTTGTTTATGTTAACAAAATAAGTTGTGTGCATGTGAGAAGGGTGTATGAGCCAGACTCAAGGCGTTGCCATCGAGAAAACCATAGCCATCAGAAAGTCACTTGTGCACATGCTCAACTTCCCTTTGACTGTTATTGCCGGCGTACATGTCATTCTCGCAGCTGCATCATATTAGCCCAATAGTCTGTGTCACATCATCCATATTGTTTTACAGTCTATGATATGAACGGCTTGGGCCTAAATACCCATTTTTTCATATCTCCAGACCACTAGTTGGCACTGCAATGAAACTGTTCATGAAAACTCAGATTATGATTGTTACAACATGCACCAAGTTTGGTGCCAAAATATACAAGTGTTGTAGAGTTACGTCTCAAGGAATGTTGCCTTGACATTTTTTGCAAGCCCATCGGTTTGACTTATTCACTTTAGATTGATCAATTTTAGTAAGCACAATAAGGAGATGATTTCGATGAAATTTTGTTCAAAACAGACAAGCTGCCTAAATATTTCAACAACGTACGGTTCAAAAGCCCAAAATTGGAACAGCGATTGTGCTAGAACGTTTGATTAAGAGGCTCCGAATATAGTCTAATGAAAGGCCAGACTATCCTCTATCAGTGTGCAAATTTTCATAACTTTCCCAAAAAAGGCTGCCATTGACTTCCATGTGAGATTGAAGAAGAATAATAATGAAGTAGAAACAGCAGGTGCTTTCACAGCCTTGCTTTGAAGATAGTTGTAAAAAGTGGAATTGTAAAACAAGATAAGTGCCTGTAGTAGCTGGAGCATTGGGTAAATGAAAACATTATTTGCTCAAAATGTTCCCAAGTCATACATCAGCAGGTATCGTCTCACTTTTATGCAACGGTGCTTGGGTAAATTGCTTTGATCTCTGGATTTACAAACAGAACCAAAAGGAACATCATCAGCAATAACAAAAAATGACAAAATTTATTTTAAAAAGTGTCTGCAAGCTATATTAATTAATATCTTTCTAGAAAGAAATGTTTTCCCCAGAGTGGTAATTTCTAATGAAGTCTTGCATAACCAGGTAATCATGTTCCTTGTTTAGAACCAAATAGGTAGAAAGAGTTGTTCCTCAGTTTAAAATTGAATCAATATTATGTCTGTCGAAGTGCACCTACCCCTGCGGACACAAACTGCAGCTGCCTTGTCTTTCTCCACTGCTGATGGATCCTTCTGGACAGGCTTGTGGAGCACCAGAGCCTCTAGAGCAAAAATAACCTGTGTGGAATTTCAAAAGCTAGGTGAAGTATGCCGGCTTGACGGGGAGGTGGATGTTTTACTTGCCAATTACCTTTTGGACAAGGTCCTCCTCTGTGATCAGCGATGGGACTGTTGGGGAGTACAGCACCCAATTTGCAGTAAAAACCTTCCCAGCATTCTCCACCAGGTGATGTCAGTCCCAATCTGTCACAGTAATGACCAGGTGGACATGACAAACACTCTTCCTGTGAATAAAGCGACCGTGGGTGTTATGGACCTGACTGCTGGCAATGGGGCTTGTATGGTATCATATAGCTGAATATATATTGTTTTAGAACAAAAATTCTTACCACTTTAACAAGTGTTGTTTGGTTACTAAAAGTGCCCTCTGGACAAGGTTGAGGTTGAGTAGTGCCTGGTGGGCAAAAATGACCAGCCGGACAAGGTCCTCCCACTCCTTAAAAAAAACAACACAACTAGTATCATGATTACAGATAAGTTTATCAATATAAATTGCATTATGCTTCATTTGTAAATCATTTTCCTGTAACTAAGTCTGAGGATACTTTAAAACAAAGATTTGAAATCCTATCTTTGAAACAGAACAGGAAATACATCACAAACAGGAAGTCGCAAGCTCTTAAAAAGGGCTGCTCCGATGCTTCGAGCCATCTTTCTTTGAGAGAGGTTTCTATTTCTTTTGAAGTTCTCCTAACCCCTCCCCCTCCTTTTGTTTCTTGCAAGGGTGCATGCATGTTTTTCACTCAATCATGTCTACAAGTTAAATAAAGCAGATTGTTCTATTTCTTCTCAAACTTTCAATGTGTTCTTATTTGGTTTGCAACACATATTCTTTCACAATACTGTCAGGGTTCTACTTGTTATTATAAGTAAAGTTATTATATATATATACGATTTTTTCATGTCTCTTGCTATATAAGCACATGGCTGTTCAGTCTCCAATTGCTATGTGCTCTCCTGTATTGTGACTCAGATCAAAAGTTCGGTTCTCATTCTCCGCCTTCCAAGACCACGCAGCTGTGAGATGTGACACAGAGCCAAGAAAGGTTTCTTGAGAACTCCCTTCTCACTCTCACAAGGACAACAAGCCCATCCATGGGCTTAGTCTCTTCAGAAGAAGAAGAACTTAAACTCTTGAGAGAGAACAACAGATCTTTTGTCACACTACACATGGGACATTACTACATATTCCATCACTACAGCGATCCAAAACACAAGGCCAAGTCAAGAACATAGTGAAGGTTCTGGTGTGGCCAAAAGTCTCCTAACCTTAATATCCCTGAATCAACCTGGGGAGAACTCAAACGTGCAGTTCATGCAAGACAGCCCAAAATGTACAAGAGTTGGAGACTTTTTCAGAGAAGAATGGGCTGCTTTACCAGCAGAGAAAATAAAAAACCTTGTCAACAGCTACCTCAAGAGACTTTAGACCATGGTTGATGTTAAAGGGGGGATACAAAATATTAAGAGCTGGGTTGTGTAAACTGTTGTCATTATGATTTAAAACGCTTTAAACACAGTCATTTGAGAACAAATGGCTACACCCAACCACTGACTATTAGTGGCAAATAGGGTTTTTCAAAGGGTTTTTGAAAAATGGCCAACTTATGAGCACAACTGCACCTACTACAAGTCTCCCGTCATTAATGATTGTGTTGTACAGAAGTGTGAAAAAGGCTGTAAACAAAGGATGCTTTAAGAACGATAAATAATGAAAGTTTTCTAAAGTTTAACCATAACGTTTCTAAAGTAATCTGTGCAGTTACCGAAAGATGGTGTTTGAGGCTGAGGTGAAACATTTCCAAGTGTGCAGTAATAGCCCTCGGAACATTCTCCAGTGACTGAAGTAGAGTTTTTATGAGAGCAGAAGTGTCCTCCATCACATAGCCGGCACTCAGAGATGTTGCTCAAACCAGAGTCAGAGCTGTATGTTCCTGCTGGACAGGGCTTCAAGTTATACCCGGTGCCTTCAGGACAATAGAAACCTACAGAGAGAAGGCAGAGAACAGCTTGTGTTGAATCCCTGGTTTAACAAGTGAGCAAACATACTGTGTGTATAAGCATATCTCTCCACTGGGTGATGCTGTTTCTTTTTATTATAGTGGGGATCTCTTCTGTGGTTAAAAAAAGTCATGCAACTGTCAGATATTTAACTTAATTAGTACAAAATACTTGTATTCTATTCATACCTTTTCAATATAGAAAAAAAACATTCTTTTATTTATTTTTTTTCACCTTGTCCTGTCCTGCTTAAAAGCCACCACAAGGGGGTGGA
This sequence comes from Danionella cerebrum, assembly GCA_007224835.1. Classification (NCBI taxonomy): domain Eukaryota; kingdom Metazoa; phylum Chordata; class Actinopteri; order Cypriniformes; family Danionidae; genus Danionella; species Danionella cerebrum. The sequence goes on from SRMA01025618.1 coordinate 82,484, forward strand.
GGGTGCTTCGTTTGAGCTAGACAGTTTTGTTCCAGAGAAGTCAGCACCTGGTGTGGTGTTTCCTCTTCTGGACGGAAGCCGTGAATTTATGTAATTATTTACTTATTTATTTTTTCCCATGGACCAGTTCACATTAATTACATCAGGACAGGAGGGAGTTAAAAGAAAAGGGTGGCGAGAATGAGAGGTGTAGGTGAAGTGGAAAGATTCGAGAGTGGGAAGAATACCTACCTGAACATACCAAATCAGTGTGTTACAGTTCATGCAATACAGTATTTGCAGTTTTTACATACCTTCATAAATAAATTATTTTATTTATAAAAAAAAAATCATATCTGAATGTCCCTAAATATGTACAATTTAAAAATGTCTTAGCATTGTCAAATACAAGAACCGCTGCAACATAGGTAGCATCCAGTAGCAGTTTACAAGTATTCCATTTCAAAAATAGCCAACAAGAGACCAAAGCACCAACCAGCTGGGCACAGCAGACGTGCTCCATCCACACAGTACCAGCCAGCTGTACAGGCCCAGCACAGAGAGGCTTGAGGGACAGTTACAAAGGTCCCAGGACCGCATGGCAAAGGGCGAGGGGATCCTGCAGGACAGTAGTGACCCTCTGGACACACGTGACCAGAGATCCCATCAGTTGGAGTGGGAGTCTCTGCTTTCTCTATGCAATAAAACCTATGAGCAACATATTATGTCATCACATGATCTTTTGTAGATAATAAATTAAATGTACACGCTGCTAGGTACCTACCCTTCAGAGCACAGTCCACTCGGTTCGTTTAACCCTGCGTATGCACAGTAAAACCCTCCACGGCATGACTGGCACTCACTAGCGCTCTGTAGCCCGGTGCTGTTCGACCATGTTCCCACCTGACAGGGCACAGGACTGGGGGTGCCTGGTCACAAAGGGACTTCATTAGTATAACTGAATAGAAGTTTAGTGAAGGTTAATCTATTTCTAGGGGCTTTATTTTATGACGATAAACCACACCTTTCCTGTGGCTCAGTTGCTAGAGCATTGCGCTAACAACGCAAAGGTTGTAGGCTCAAATCCCAAGAAAAGCAGGAACTGACAAAAAACATTCATTCATTTAAATGTAAGTCGCTTTGGATAAAAACGTCTGCCAAATGCATAAATATAAATGTGCGTCTTGATTAGAAGATAGCTTTAACATAGTTTAATTATGAGCCAAGTATCAATTTGTTTACAGATATTGCTAATATGAAAGTGTAGTATAGTGTAAATATAGGAGGATGAAGTGTAATTGTAAGGGGAAGCATAACCATAGATCTGACACGCTGTAGAAAGAGCCAATGACAATTTGAAGAGTTTGGTTCCAAGCTATAAATCCATTCGTTTTAAATTGAGGAAAAAGGTATTTTCTTCCCCAAGAAATGGTTTGGATGACATTACATGTGCAGTTTCTGTGCAATATTAGCAATGAGGTATAGAAGAATCACCTGGTGTTGCACAGAAAGTTGCTTTAAAACTTTTCTCTTTGGTGAGCAGCAGGTGATCACTAGCATCTTTCTGGCCGCTGAATTTCTTGTCTTTTTATTACGCTTCTATTGTGACTGTCTTTGAATAGACTTCACTTCCTCACAGATTAAATAATAAAATTATATATTTTATTCATTCATTCATTCATTTTCATACCCGCTTATTCCCTTTCGGGGTCGACACACTTTGGGCGAGAGGCGGGGGTACACCCTGGACAGTTCGCCAGTCCATCACAGGGCAACATTCACCAACCAATATAAAAGTTACGTCATAAAAAACAACGACCAATTATTAACTAGAGACCAAAAGTGAAGCTTGTTTTGATAGTAACTGAATTCTCTTGTCATTTGTTGCATTCTGGAGCCAAACTCTTCGGTAGACATGAGAATCAAAGAGCAAGGATCACGTTGGGTGGAGAAGACAATAAACAGGAGAGCACATGGCAAACACACAATAATATAAGCCAAGTGCTCCCAAAAAACAACACTAAGAAACACCACTAAACACATAATATAAATAAGATATATATAAGCTATAACTAAAAAGTGTATTTCTTTTGAAGCCAAACACAAGCTTCAACAGCCGTAATCGAGTAATACTTAGCGAAGGATAACACAAGCATGGTGGTGGTGAAACATTTCCAGCTTTACATTTCTCAATCTACCATGCTTTACAAGAAACAAAAGAAAGCCATGATCCCTCTAGTATGGCACAAAACAAAGAACAAGACAAAAAATTGTATATACTAGGTGCGAACGCGTGAAATTGGTTCAATCAAATGTTACTGATATTTAAAGATGCGTTAAATTTAACTATGGCAGATATGGAAACCATAGAAAGCTATGATGTCTTCAACTTTTCCTGGAACAATTCCCACGTGGAAATAACCTTTATAAACATAAATGTATATTATAATATTTCCTTTATTATATGTACATATATGTACATGTGCATATACTAACTTGTAATACAGGAAAACATTTGATACGTCTCTTTCTTTAAATCCTATATCAAAACCCTATATTAAAACATATGTGTTATATAGGTTATTTCCATGTGTGAAATTTAAAATAAAGCTCAGCTTTGAACCACAATGATGTATACAAGATAGACAGCAGTGCCACAGATTAAAGCTTGCAAAATGACAATAAATGAGTGATTTGTGCTACAATTTTGTGACATTTTAAATATTTAATGCACCCTCCAATGACTCATACTTGTTCTTGTTTTATACATGCAGTCTTAACCATAACTATATTATTAGCACATGGTTAAAGTGGCCATATTATGTCATTTTCGATGTATTTAAAATAAAAGTTGGACCCATCTAGACTATCTAGAGTATCTTTAACTAGCTCAAATTGTCAGTCTCCCCTAAATGCACCAATTACCTCTGTTCTGCCTACTGCTGGTTTTGAGCAAACCCGGTGAGGAACTCAATAAAACATCTGCACAGAGCATCTATTTTAAACCTTTATTAATGAGATCGAATGGCTATATTTAACTTATATGTACCTGACCCCCAGGACAACCAAACACACATACTGTCAGGGTTGGCATTTTTCCATAATACTCTCTAGATGTGTTACTATCAGACTTACAGTTGTTTTTTTTTTTTTAACTCAGACAACGTGTTTGCTCTACATGCAAATGGGAAGGTTGGTTAATTGGTTTGATGGCATGGGGAGGAAATCATTGATGCAGTTCCTTTCCTCAAGCTGGTAATAGAAAAATATTTTGAATCATATTGTGCTGCGATAGAACAGGAAGTTAGATAACAATTAGGAATTAAGAAGCTCTTTAAATGAAGTTGCAGACTGACATTTGATCTCTTCTGCTTTTCCTGAGCAAGATACACACAGCAGGATGCTGGCTCTTTCAGCATCTCCCTCTTCACCCTTTTCTCCTTTGTATTCTCTCTCTCTTCACCTGTAAATATCTTTAGTATTTGGAGATAAATAAAGCAATGTTTTCTGTTAAACCTTGCTTCCAGAGTCTTCTGTAAAAGGTATGATAAATATTTTCAAAAACAAACCTCTTTGAGCTCCCTCAAAATGAACCTAGCATAATTTGCATAATATGGCCCATTTGCACAAACTACTAATCAATAGCTCAGATTTATGATTAAATATGTGCACAAAAGAATTTGATTAAATACATTACCTTTAGGACAATAGTGTCCAAGTGGGCATACAGTCCCTCTCTGACCACTTATAGGACTAGGTGAAAAAGCCCCCTCTCTGCACCAAAAACCAGCCAAACACTGACCTTTAAACATGTGTTTGAACACAAAGGTTTATTTCTCAATTATTTATAGTATTAGCTAGACAAATGTATTTTTAAAACTAATACATTTTACCTGAAGGTTCCTCAAGTCCAACATCAGAACAATAATACCCTGATGGACAAAGCAGGCACTCCTTTCGGCTTTCCCTGAGCTCAAGGGGGCTATATGTTCCAACAGGGCATGGAAAAAGATCTGCATAACCCGTTCCTTCGGGACAGTAATGTCCTTTTGGACAGGGCTGCTTGGCAGACATATTTGCAGCCCCAAGAGTCTCATCGCAATAGAAGCCTATAACGAGAGAAATAGAAATCTGATGAAAGCTTCAGAAATAGATACGAGGTGTCACTCAGTTCGCTTAAAAACATCACTGCTTCCCTGATTCACAAACTGTACAGCTTGACTGTTTCTGCTTGTCCTGATATGTCCCACTGGGACAAAGAATTGGAACAGAGCTTCCTGGGGGACAGTAATGACCGACTGGACATGGCAGAGTTAGGTCATCTGTCTGACCAGCCAGGCACCAGTGACCTACCAGAAAAAGAACAAGGTCAAGATGTGAAAATGTTTGAAAATAGTCTCCACTTGTTGTTTTTTATCTGTTAGTGACCTATTTGCATAGTCCTGGTGTGGCAAATGGATTGTGTTCGGGGACTGTTTGTCATGCTAATTGTTTAATTGTAAAGATGGCAACACATACAAACAAATAATAACAAAAAAAACACCTAATGCAACATTGATAATCATCACAAATTCTTCAAATACAATTTAAGACATCTTAATGCCGATCTCTCACTCTCAAAGAAACAGATGTCAGTCTTCTGCCTTTATTAAGTTACAGTAAAGTAAAGCTAAAGATTAATGGGTCTTGTTGTCAGGACGTAAGAGTCTGATACATGTTACTTAGTTCTGATTCAAAACATAAGATATGATAAGCCTCTTTCTTAGGTTGATACTGTATGCTGGCGTGGTAATGCTTGAGACCGGTCTCGAGACCCAGTTTCTTGGTCAAGGAACCAATAATTTCAGTCTCGTCACGGTCTCGACTCTCTTTGGTCCCGGTATTATCTCGGTCTTGGCTACACAGGAGTCCTGGTGATTTTATTTGAAGTACAAAAAGAAAGCCACAAGTGGTTTCATCAACATAAAAAATATTATTTTTATATATTTTATGCCTCTCTTCAAATAAACGCAATCGACAGCATATTGTTATGTATTTTCTCCACTAGAGATTCTGACAAAAGGTCTGGGAAAATTGGCTGTTATTCCCTTTGGCTTCATGGAAAACAAAGAATATATCTGTAGAAATTCCATGAAGAAGTGAGAAAAATTAAATACGATTGATGTTCTTGCTTAGGTACACAGTAGAACCAGTCACTTTTTTGTGTTTCACTTGTTTCCCTTTTTGCACGAAAATAAATAGAAATGGGAAACAAATAGGTTCTGTTTTATTTGCATGTAGTTAAGTAATATGACAAAAAATTATCTCTAGAGGTACCAGACTTTTGTGGGCCTCTTTTAACAAAGAGGATGTTAGCTGGGTAACTTTTCATTCATAAATGTGGTCATTACCTGAGGAATCTGCTGGGTATATTTAGAAATATCTACTTTGCTTTTTTGTCTTTTCTACGATTTTGTTTGTGCACCTTAGCGACATTCACTGTCGTCTGAAGTGCAAGACATTTTTCTGCTTTAGTTGTATCTTTTTTTTTTAGGAAGATGTCATTATTCCAATACATAGGAGGAGATACTGAAATCTCAGCAACAAAAAAACAAAACATGTGTGTTGATCTCTCCCAAAGATGTCAAAGTGAAACACAGGCTACGTGCTTAGCTTGGCCCCACATGTAGTGCACCAATGGCTTTCCTGTGGGTGTCTCTAGAGTTTATATGGACATGAATGAGGAGCTTTTCGAGAACATAGAAATGCTAATGTTTTTCAACGAAACTAAATAATTGTCACAGTTTGGTAAAAATCACACTAGCTAGTAATTCTTTCTTCTCAGTCACAAAGCTACTTCACTGAACTCGAAATGTGCATCTTAAGAAAACGTTAATCTTATCGGGATACTCGTTCTCAATTAAATAATTCATCCCAACTGTCTCTCTTTTCAGAGGATATCCTTCCTTGTTTTTTCACTGTTTTGTAGCTTTGTGTCTTTTTGCCTGGGGATACAACTGTTTGGGAACCACTGATCTAAAGCACTCTGTGGGATGCTAAACATTATAAGTAATTAGTTACCTTTCATTCATTAGAGCATGGTTAAGTAAAAATATTCTTGCACAGGTTTCCCTTAGCGTCTGTCCTCCATAAGACTTTATATATATGTCTTTCTGGAACATAACAAGTTCTCAGAAAATGGTCAGAGGTGAGAACTGCTGATAATCTAAATATGATACAAATCTTATACATTTTTTTAAAATCTTAAAAATCAAAAAAGAAAAGGAATTAGTCTCAGTCTCGGCCAGTCATGGTCTTGGCTCAGTATGCCTTGGTCTTGTCTTGGCCTCGGTACTCTCTGATTTCAGCTGGGTCTTGGTCTCAATACTCTTTGGCCTCGGTTAAGGCGGTCTTGACTACCAGACTAGTACAGGAATAACATTTTGCAAAACGTTTTAAGCTGGTGTGAAATGAGAGAGTGACCAACAGAACACAGGGAATGTGTTCGACAATAAAGACTGAGTAGACCCCTCCATGAGGTGGAAGCCAAACCATTAAATGCATTAAGTCATCCAAACTTTGAATTGAAACCAGAGGCCTGTACCAAACTCAGTAATAACGGATTAGTTTCAACTAATATTTCAACTAACGGATTAGTTTCAACACGGGAAACCTCACCTGGCCCGGACACGGAAAGGATTGAGAGATTGATGGCTCTTTCTCGATACTGTGGGTGGTGGTGCATAGCCGTTCTTAGTTGGTGGAGCGATTTGTCTGGAACTTGACAAAACCAAACCTCTTCAATCTGGCTCAGTTGATACCGTGAAGCAGCTTCATTCGTCAATTCGTCAATAGGCGCGTGCACATTAAAAACTGACGTAGGCATCGAATAACCAATCACGATGAACATGTATAAATCTTCTCGAAGGAAATTAAAGTTCAGAAATACGATGAGTTCAAACATATATGTTTTTGTCTCGCAGTAATACTGCGGCTGCTATCAAAGCCAGACAAGACTGTTGGCAGATATTTTCTGATTTAGTGAATGCTTAAGTTTTCTTTATACGTTATACTTTTTAACGTAATGTTAACATGTTTATGGTTGTATTACACAAAATAGTAAATGCTTTGTCTTTTTTTTAAGACTTGTAAAGTGACTGTAAGGCAGGGGTCACCAACCTTTTTGAAACCAAGAGCTACTTCCTGGGCACTGATTAATGCAAAGGGCTACCACTTTAATACCCTCTTCTGAATTTATTAATAATTAAGGATATTCATCTTTGCAAAGACACTGATCATGTTAATTATTTCTCACAATGAATATCAACAATGAATTAACAAGGTAGTAAACAGGTAAATATTTATATGTAACACTTTATATTTATATTTAGTTTTTTTAAAATTGGAAAAACAATAAAAAATGTTGTGTTGCCCACCACGGTCATTGCGCAAATGAGACAAACACAAGCTCCTTCCACAGACCACAAAAAAACCTTCACCTCGCATTCGTCGCGAAAATGAAATGATCTTTTTATGGGTCAGTCGTCTCACTTACGGTGCACTGCTTGTTTGTTTCGTCGTAGTGCGTCATACTGACCTTTCAACTCTACCAGGTCGTAGTTCATTTATATAATTATTTTTTTAAATGTATATATTGTCACATCAAGCTTACGTGCAAGTGCCATTTAAACAAGGGTAGCAGTCATATTAAATTAGATTCAGCTCACTGGAAAGTGGCACTATTCGAGCTATTTTTAGAACAGGTCTCGGGCGTCTCATGTGGTCTTCACGGGCGACCACATGAGACCACGTTGGAGACCCCTGCTGTAAGGTGTCATTTAGTGACCAGAAAGATGCCAGTAAAATAAAATGGATTACTATTATTATTGGTCCTATTATTAACTCTCATTCCAGCAGAAGTGTGGGTATTAAAACACCCACTTCCCTACTGTTACGAGTCTCCTGTCTAAAATGCTCTCACCCTGTCGACAAGCGGCAGTCGGAGCCTGAAGACCTGCAGTAGCACAATAGTAACCCGCTCTACAGGCCTGACACTCATCCTTGCTCATGATTCCCACTGATGAGGAGAAAGAGCCGGCGGGGCATGGCTGTGGTGCGCTCGAGCCTTCGTCTGTGGAATACAGAGATAATAAGAACTGAAATATATAGGAAGATGTTATATCCACTCTTTTAACTTGACTGCTTTATTGAAGATGTATGTGTACAGTATGACATAGATTCTAAAATATAATACATCCCTTTAAATTTCATTAAAAATTAAGAAAAAAAAACTTGATATTTAGAATATTTAGAAATGTCTAACACTCTTTAGTTCAAACACAATTCAGATTTGATGTTTACCACAAAAGGTCCCTGGAGGACAAACATTGCCTGTGATGCCATCTGTAGGCCTGGAAGAGGTGGCTTCCCTAGTGCAGTAAAAGCCTGGAGAGCATGGTCCACTTGGCAAAGCAAGACCTATTTCCGAAAGGTGGTTATAAACAGAGTTTTCACGAAAGCACTGCTTGTTTTGATGATTGATCACACACCGGTTGCATTGCAGAAAGCTCCTGGTGGACAGGGAAGCGGCTCGGAGGATCCTGAAGGACAGTAGTAGCCCTCTTCGCATCTGCCTCCAGTGGAGGAAGCAGGGCATAGGCAGTTCGAGTTTGTGTAATTGTCCAGGTCAAAAGGCTGAGGGTTCCAGGCAGCAGATACACAGAACCATCCTGTGTCATGAAATCAGTGGTTAATATTATTTTAAAAATCCTGTTTCTTCGTAGAGCTTCTTACCAGATTTACATTTGCCAGACACAGCAGACATGTGTTCTTTCTCACAGTAGTGGCCTGGAGGACAGGGTAGGCAGCTGTCCAGGCTGTGGGTCATCGGCTCAGGGTTGTAATAGCCCCGTGGGCAGGGGAACTGTGTGGCATGCTTGGTCCCTGTAAACAAAAACAAAGTTGCAGAAAACTGCTAAGAATTGATCCCAAGCTACATATAGTTAAACTGACTGAAAAAGAGTTATTTAATCACCTATTAATGAAGTTTTTTGTCCAAATCTGTAAATTAATATTCTGTTTTTTTTCTGTTCCTGTAGTGTTTTCTATAGAAATTCTGCATGTTAACAACTAATGCTCATCATCACTAATGATAAAAAATGCGTAAAAGTTGTCATCAATACCTCATTACTATCAAAAGAATGCGGTCTCTGAGCTATTTGAACTCTGTTCAGAGTGTATTTGGTCTCTGTTTGAACAGTTGAATTTTATTCTGAGCATTGTCCTGTACAGATCTGGAAAAAGTGAACAAATACACTCATAAAATATATAACTAAAAAACTTGTAGAGTCAGTTTAAATCTTTACAGAGTGATTCCAATCGTCTTCTTGCCAATTTAACTTACAACCACCAAAGTTTGCACGGACCACCAAAGTGATCTAACTCAAGTTGCTCAATCTTTTCAGACTGTTACCACTAAAGGAATTCTGGGAAATCATAGAGAATGTTGGAAATTTTCTGTTGACTTTGGATGGGGTCAAACTTTGCAAACCTGTAACACAAACTGAAAAACTCCTAGAAACTTCAAACTCACTACACTTGTGAAGGTTATCAGTCTGTGCAAGAACTTATCCAGTATTGTGCAAAAGTATTTAAACCCTAGGCTCTAGCAGGAGTCACCGTTGAAAGACCACTGAAAAAATATTTGGGATGAAATATTACAGAGAAATGGCGGTTTGGTTCTGTTAATCATAATAATAAAACAACGTAAGGATTCATATGACATCACAGACCACTCCATAGAAACCAAACTGGTTACTATAGCAACCAGTTTGCCATATCTGTATTTAGGAATATATCTCACCTTAGTAAAGTCACAAAGACATTGGGGAAGCTTTATTTTACTCATATTGACATTGACAATATTAAAACAAATTTAAATGGCACAGGCAACATCAAATTTAGCATAAAAAAACAGTTTAACTAATACAACTTATCTTTAGGAAGCTTATTTAAACCAGAGAAGAAACTATGATTTTTGTAGCACATTTAAGTTGGTAAGCTTCATATTTTTAAAATAATTAACTTTATATTGGTGACCCGAAGATACAGTTTACTGCTTTGATTTAAAATGTCATTTTCATTCATTTTAAATGTCATTTATAAATGTTTAATTTATTTTACATTTTTCTCTCAAGGTTCATCATCTTGAAACCACGACATGACTTTTTAGCTGGTGAAATGGGCTTTCATATTTTAATTGAACATTTAAAAACTGAACAAAAAACAGGACAAAAAACTAAAACACTAATAACTGAAACACAAATATTGGGTTGGAGCTCTAGTGGCAATATTTGTGGGGCTTTCTGTTCACAAATTTTACCAAAAACTATTAAACGCAGGCTTTTGAGTAATATGCAAAAGCAAAAAAAAAAAAATAATAATAAATAATAAATAAATAGAAATCATGATCAAATCAATATTTGATCAGAGGATGTCCAGAAGTGCAATCAGCCCAGAAACCAATGATTCCCCCTGGTACAAATCACTGGATTTCACTTTTGCAAGCATTTTACGTTTATATTTTTCACACCTGCCAAAAACGTTCAAGGTACTGTATTCACATAAAAATATTTTTTCTTCAACACTACATTTTATAGCTTTTTGTATGCTATACAAGCTGGAATTACTTTGTCACTAGTTGCTTTTCTAATTTTTTGCATTTGGGAATATCGCATAAAACACCAAGATGCGCATTCATTTTGCCGATGTGCATAATAAACGATGGAAATGGCGAATTTATCGAATGCGGCATTAATGGACTATCCGACGCACCCATTTCATTCCACAACATCCTTTTGTTTGTTCAAAAATTCCTTAGCCATATTGCATTTCTTCTACATTAGATGGAAACAGTGATTTATTCACAAATATATTTTGTAATATTCTATTTTTGAGCATAAATTTAATTTGCATCTTTGGATTGAAACATGGTTATTGTATCAAATATCAATTAAAAAAAGTATTTTTGATCCTTTTGGTCATATTTTTCTATGTCTCTTACCATCCGGGCAGTAGAATCCAGAAGGACAGGGGTACAAATCATATTTGCTTGTACTCTCTGGGCAATAGTATCCAGCATGGCAGAGGCTGCAGGAAATCTGCCCTGTCAGGTTGGTATAGGTGCCTGCAGGGCAGGGAACAGGCATGGCACTGCCTGTGGGACAGAAGTGTGCTTGAGGACAGAGACCACCATCTGAATTAGAACCTAACCAAAAAGTAAAACACAGTCAACACCAGAGAACAAGTAAAGGGGCTAATTACAACACCAACAAAGCAAACACGAGCACACCAGTGGATGATGATGCCCCTTCTGGGCAGTAGAACCCCTCTTGGCAAAGTCCAGATGGTCTACTCAAGCCCACCGAACCACAATACTTTCCAGCAGGACACACGGAGCAGCCGGAGATCTCAGTAGCATGCAAACTGTAAATACAAAATCTTCTCATCTTAATCTGTTTTATTCCTTACAACAGCAAACTTTTGAGCTACCTGTTTGAGAAGGTCCCAGTGGGACAGGGAATCGGGAGGCTGGTGCCTTCCGGACAGAAATGACCCACAGGGCATGACCCACCAACCCCTGTGCTAATATTCGCATCAGGGTTCTTGAAATTTATGCCTGGAAAAGTTATTAAAGTTATTATTAAAAGTTATCATATTAACATATAATTAACATTAATAATTACCATATTTTCCGGCAAATGTGTAGCAGTTTTTTCACTCTTTTATTCAGTTTTATGCAAGTAGACTAAAAGCCCTAACAAGAAGGCTCTATGTACTCTTTTAAATAACTCAAATATTCTTCTTTTGATGAGGATTCCAACATATTTCAATGAAGCAAACTAGCATCGTGTTTATGGAACATAGTGGGAAAGCATCCTGGTTTACATTGAATCAAAGTTGAAAGGAGTCATAAACAGATTTTTTTCACTACTTGGTTTTGATCAAATAATATATTTGTGCTCCTACGTTTACATACCCTGATTTCCTGGCCATTTTTCAGAAATGATAATACAAAATCCCCTCATAGTCACCACTGAATTTTAAAAGCAAATTCCAGCATGGTATCATCATGTATGTGGTTGCATTGGTTTAAAAAAAAATCAGGGGCTAAGCTGTTATGGACGGAAGAGGGAAAATTCCGCCTCTGTACATATTTTTTCCAGAGTTGGCCCAAATTAAAGCAGTTTATTTTAATCAACAAAACTGTTATAAATGTGTCTCAGCCTCTTCAATTCTCATACGTGAATAAATAAAGCACTTTTTACCCCTTTTGTGAGGAAAAGATAATAAGAACAGCTCAATTTTTTTTTGTAATATTATCCTCACTATATTGTTTGAAAAAGCCTTGATTTATTTATTTTTTAAGTAAATGATACGTTTTCTAATGAAAAATTGTACCTCCCGGAAAATATGTTTCTAAAAGTCTTATATTTCTATATTAGGACATACCTGCAAAGCAAAAATACCCAGCTTGGCAGGGACCAGTAGGTTCTACCAGCCCCCAGTCCTCACAGTACATTCCTTAAAATGATAGGTGTGTATGATGAACACAAAACTACACCAGTGTTATTAAAACTGCCAAAGGTGTCAGTAAAGCAGGGGCACTGCTCTCACCAGCTGAGCACAGTAAACACTGCTCTACTTGGCTTTGTCCTGATTTGGGGCTGTATGTGCCTGGAGGGCAGGGGAGGATGTCCTCCACTGTGCCCCCCACGCAGTAGTGTCCTTCTGGACACAGCTGGAGCTCCTCCCCCTCCAGACACAGCCATCCAGAGGGACAGTCAGTGCATTCTGCAGCACCTGCATTCACAAACATTGAGAGTTCAGTATTAAAAATGCTCTAAGATAACAAAGCAACCTCAAGTGTGACCTAAGGGGTTGTGGGTATTGTTAACACATGTATGTCAAGCTAGTACAGAACATATAAAAAGAGTTTTTATACTGTTTTTTTTTTTTTTTTTTCAAATCATTGAATAGTCCAGGAACCAGTATTTATCAAAAGAATCATATTCGATATTACAATCTGATGTTCTAATATTGAGTGGTGGTGGTTCAGGACAAACTGTAGTCCCAGTGTGAAAATGTTTCTGTACAAATCCTGTAAAAAATGTGTTAATTGTTTTCTTCAATAAACACAATATAGTGAATGAAAAAAAAAATCAATATTTGGTGTTTTTGCCTTCAAATTGGCAGCAATTAGTACATTTACACACTCTTTTCGTTCCAAACATCTTGGAGATGGTGTTGCATGATGGACAAGTATCTGCCTGTATTTCTCAGCATTGGGAACATCATGAATCTTGACCAAATATCCAACTAATCCAGACATACAGCCCCAAACACCTCCATGCATCACCGTTGCCTGTAGACAATCATTAAAGTGAAGTTAAGACCAAGTATGGAGTGACCCATACAAGGAATTTGTGCTCTGCATTTAACCCATCCAAGTGCACACACACAGCAGTGAATAAACACACCGTGAACACACACCGGGAGCAGTGGGCAGCCATGGCTGCGGCGCCCGGGGAGCTGTGGGCAACTGGTGACTTGCTCAAGGTCACCACAGTAATGGTTGTCACAGGAGAGAGAGTTTCAACACTCATCCTACCTTCGACTCCCAGTGGTACAGCTCTCCATCCAATGGCCAACCTTCCTTCACCTACAGCCAAATATTTGAAATGTTGACTCATCAGTCCAGAGCACCTGCTGCAATTTTTCTGCACCCCATATTTTTTTGTGTATACTTGAGTCACTTGGCCTTGTTCCCACCTCAGAGGCGTGGCCTTTTGGTAGACCAGATTTCTCTAGATGGGTGATTTCTGCCACAGCTGGACAACTTCAAACTTTGAAGGGCAATACCTGGATGTTTCCTTGTGCCTAGAATCTCCAACATTTGTTATGTTCCTTCAGAGAAGCTTAAACAAAATAGTTTCCCAGCCTGCATTGAAACCGTAGACCTTGTTGATGCAGAATAACTACCTTGTGTCTCAATCTTGCAGTGACAAGAAACGTAATTTCACAACTGTACTTTGGTAGCAGAATTTGGCTCTTCCTCATCTGATTTTTAGCCTCCTGCATAGCTGTTTCTGTTTCAGTCCATGACTGGGTTTCATCTTATTTGGAATGTTTGGTTGCTTATACACCTGAGAATAATCCTAAACAATCGTGCATGTGTAACAATAAGAATTTATGCTGGTTTGAAGGCAAACTATAACAGCAAATATTGATTTATTTTTGTACATTTACAAAAATAAACAATTTACAAAACTAAACAATATTTATTATTCTCAAAGCATTCTTTGTTTCAACCATTTTGGCTAAAAACTTTGCACAGTACAGAATATGCTCAGTGAGTGGCTAAAATCAGAGGAGGAGAGTGATAAAATCAGAGGAGAGTGAAGAAAATTTTCAAAACTCATAACTCCATTTTGATAAATGTGCTTTAGCGCTTTCCTCATGTTTTGAGGAAAAATGAAAAAAAAAATAAAAAAAAAATATATATATATATATATACATATATGTGCAATACTTTCGTAAAGCACCTAAAAGGCAAAAAAAAAAATACACATCCAGATTTTAATATTTTAAGATTTTGCAACACTACAAATACATTAATATAAATATTAATCATTATTTCTTTTTAAATGAACAATTCAAAATGCAACAAACATCGATATTAAATCAAGTAGCTGCTTCCAGAATAGATCCGTAAAACTGTGTCAGAACCCAGACGCCGATATTGGACTCAAAGCCTCGAACCGCTCAAGTGATTCTCTCGTTTCACCTCTTAGTGACTTTTGGACATCTCCGCTAAACTTTATTGACTTTGATTAGCTAAAAAAAATGGCCTGATTCTGATTCTGTTACGTTCAAAACTTTTGACAGCTAGCATTTATGGCACGAATTTACTGAATAAATGCTATACAAACGTAAATTAGGTTTTGAGAAATGCAAAAAGAAAATGGAAAAATAGACTACGCACACAAACTGACAAAATGACACTTTTTGCAGTTTGAAAAAAGAAGACAAACCAGGAAAATTTAATATGGGCTTTTCAAATGTAAACACAATACATTTCAGATTTGTTTGTTGTTTTTTTTAAGCCGCTTATCACTTTTTGGAAACAACTTATCAAATTTTCTTTAAATACCAACACCGAAATGTAAACTATATGATATTTCACCACTAGGGGAGATATTTTCAAAGGAAACACACAACAGTGCGTGTGTGCCAGGCAATACATCTCCTGTTAGATGCACATATCACGTGATAATGATACCAACAAGGTAATTTAATAAATTGTGTAAAATAATTGTAAATGTAATAAATAAATAGCTCTGGTTTCACAAATAGTTAGAGTTGTATAAATACACAACTGGTTAAGATCAGTCAAAAACATGCAATACTGAATAAAAACATACATGTGCCATTAAGTGTTCCATTAGTATTCATCATCCGCAAAAAGCATGTTTTAAGCCGAATTTTCGATCTGAAGCAAAGTTTCATGAGACAGCATGCCTCGTTCAAAAACTGAAGCTCACACACCTGACCAAACGAGTGGTGCCAATGAAAAAGAGTTTCGGAGAGCCATATCGGGTTTTTTTTTCCGCAAGAAGGACGTAAAAGAGCCTCTTGCTGGCGCATTTCATAGCGTCTTTTGCACAGGAAACAGAAGAGAAGAAGAAGAGTAAGAAGGAGATCAAAGAACACATGCCGATGATAAGTTTTACGTCTAGTTTAAACCTGCAGTTTTTGTGTCAGCAATGAGGCCTAAAAAGATTAACAACATTTCGTGTTTTTATAGCAGAGGTGGTTACGCAGAGGGCTTGCGCGACACACACTCTGAGCAGGCGCCAGATGCGTACAGTTGTGTAGCGTCGCCATGTGGCATGGAGTGAATGTACTCTAACTGCAAACGCCATTCCATTCAATATTTCCTCTACTTAGAAGAAGAGCACCCTGCTGGGAAGCCAGCTGAAGATTCGTGCGAATCTCAATCCTTAAGTGACCCCTTTAACCCTTCTCAGTTATTACACCAAATGCACAAGTCATGTTTTACAACCATCACATCGACTTCATAGAGTTGTATACCTGTGCTATTTGAATGTGTTCCATCAGGGCAGTGCAGGGGAGATGCACACCCCTGTGGACAGTAATATCTTGTGGGACACCGGTTTCCTGTCACCCCATCATCAGGAATTGCTGTTTTAGCACCACCCGCGCAATAAAACCCTTTAGGAAGAAACAAACGAGAAATCTGGCAGTTTTAAAAACCCAAATCTCCAGAAAGCAATTAAAACTGTGTAAAAGTTCACCTGGAGAACATTTTCCAGTCGGCTGAATCAGACCAGAGCCATTGCAGAAGAATCCAGCTGGGCATGGCCAACAGGATGAAACACTTTTAGACCCCAGCGCATTGCTCCAGGTTCCAGGAGGACACGGGTACTCGTGAGGGTGCCTGGTCCCTGCTGGACAGTAATAGCCCATGGGGCAAATGTCTCCATACCTGGAGGTAAACTGTAAAAGAATCAGGGGATCAATAATGAATCTATCCTGGATTGAATACCACTGATGGGCACGTGTGATGGACAGGATTTTGTTACCGGAGTGGCCAAATGGGATCCACCCGTGCAGTAAAAGCCAGGTTCGCAGAGTCCCTGAGGAGCAGTCAATCCAGGAGAGTGGCAGTACTGACCAGCATCACATGGACCACAGTGTAGCAGATCCTCAGCCCCTGAACTTGAAGTATACGTACCCTTCAAATTAAAAGATAAATGATGAAATCCTCTTACAATGCTGCCTCCCACTCCTTTGCATGCCAGAATGCACTTGGCGGTGTTGCATTGTGGGATCTCTAGTGTCTGTATGAAATATAATATCTTAAAGCCATATACTAACAACTAAATTAGTTTTAGGTAAAAGTGACAAAAAAAACATAACAAATAAAATCTTTTTGCCTTCAAACAGCATCAGTTCTTATAGGTATGGATTAGTCAGGTGTATGATCAACTGATTAAACCAAACAGATGCTCATCAAAATCACATATTTGTTGAAACCCAGTCATGAACTGCAACAGAAACAGCAATGAAGGAGGGATAAAACTGGACTAGACAAACTCTGCTTCCAAGGTGGGATGATTTCTTTCTCCCAGAGAAAGATTACAAAGCCGTCTGGGATTCCAAGATGGTCTCTTTAAAAAACTCTCTAAAACTTTGAATACGGAAGATGTCCAGCAGTGGGAGCAGCTCGGAACTGACAAATTGACGCCAAAAAAAGCTATACTTTCAACATGGAAACAAGTGTGCATGAAAACAAATGGCAGCGGGTGCTTTGGACTGAAATTCCTGACTGTGCCAATTCCTGACTGTTTTCCGGCATGTTTCGAGCAGGCTTCAAAAACTGTTTGCATGTTTACACAGACGAATTTGTGCCGTTTTTAAGGCAAATGTGGTCACCAAATATTGACTTGACTTTGATTTCGCTTTTGTTCAATCACTGCATTCTGTTCGTTGATAAAAAATAAATAATATACCTGCATGAATCTTATTCATAGAACTGGAAATACACTTATTTTGCAGGCAAGTATAATTGTAGGTGTGGCCCAAGCCTTGAGATGTGCTGTAGATTCAGGTTCTGTTCCTGAGATTAGACTTATCATTTCCTCTTGTTTAGTTTTGTATCCTGTTCCACTTTATGTTTGGCGCAAGGTTTTCCTCTCGATTTTTGTTTTCATTTTTGATTTGCAAATGAAGACTTAAATTATCATCTATGGGCAGCTCTATGATGGGTTTGGATTTTGTCACATAACGACCTAAACCCGACAGAGGAGTTCATTTCTTGTGATTGGGGGTCAGACTGACTAAAATGTTACTTTTACATTCAAACATTTTGCAGATGTTTGTACCCAAAGTGAGTTACATTTCAAGAAACGAACTCGATCTGATCAGCACTTCCTTCCTTTGGCTTCAAACCCATGATGTCAGTGTCGTTGGTGTACAGGAAAACCGAAAACCAAAATGCATTCTGTGTGGGCAAATTACATCTGCTGTCAACCTGTCTCATCTGACATTTAATTTGACTATTTTGTACATGCTAAACTACTATTAGTACTAATAGTACATGTACTATTCCTTCAAGTATATCATTCTAAGTACAGTCATTGGCCCTTTTACGGCAATTCAAATGTAAATTGCAGTGTATTCCCAGCAAAAATAATACTCACAAGAGGGCACGAGTGAGCAATTAGGGAACCAGCTGGGCAGAAAGTTGAAGTTACAGACAAAAAGAAAGTTGAATGTGAACATATCTTGAAGCAGCGTTAATAATTGTTGGTTTACCACTCGTTTTAGTTCATCAAAAGTAATATCCCAGGGAAATACACAGTTATGAAACTAGATATTTGGAGGGTGATGATCTAATAGTTCTTAAAAAATCTGGCAACATTTTAAAACAAATAAAGATACGTTTAGAATCAGCATAAGATAATGAATGGTGTGAGAAAGAAATGCTTTGGTTTGTGTCTTCATTTTATTTCTATTTTTGACTCTTAAAGCTATTAAAATGAACTTTCCCCATTGTGGGACAAGTTTTTTTCCCCATAATGTGAATGGATCTATATAGCTTTTTATTTTATTTCAATGATTTTTTACTTTGTTTATCCTTCTTTTTACGTTAAATGTTAATTATTCTAATGAATACGCAAATAAAATATAAACATCTAAAGTTTGTATAATGCTGTACATTCATAAATTATTACAATATTCACTGCTGTAAGCAACTTGCTTTAGGCGATTGCATTCTTCAGATTCGTTTGCACTCCATCATAATTCGCGCTGAGTTTACTTATACCGCAGTAACATTCGTGAGGGCTGCAACGCTCAAATCGCAACACGTGACCCTTACAATGTGGTCACATGACATCAAACGACAACTCGACAACACAACTATCTGTCAACAATTTTTTGTTGTAGACGTTGTTGATAATGTTGACTTATCGTTTCAGCCCTAGTCGCAGTGGAGAGGTTTCTTGTCTGACAGCAGTGACGTCGTTAGCCCTAATTTAGGAGGGCTTCAGCCTCCCCTAAAATATCCCAAAGCCCCCCCTATAATTTGGGGCGACATTTTATTTATTATTATTATCTTGATGTTTAAAATATATTTTAAATAAGTGCATACATGCAGCGAACACGAGCCAGCAAGAAAGCGAGTTAAACTGAAGTTCACTTTCAAAATTATTATCGTTATGATCATGCCTCATTAGCATGCGTCAAGGGTGACGTGGTAGGCGGCCGCATAAGCAGCTGGACCAACACAACAGTGTGGAGGCAGCAGCAGTAAACCAGCAGTGAACACACGGTGTACACACGGTCAGCGATTGCACGTTGATAGCAGCGATTGTTGCTTAATCTGAACATTTACCTATGGTAAGAGAAGGAAGGACGATATTGTAGCCTAGTCTATTTCAACCTTAATGTTGGAAGCTAAAGCGAACGTCGTCTAAAATGCTAACATCGTGAAAAATCTTTTATTAGCTGTCTAATATCCTGTCGAATCTCTGAAGTACACATAATGTTAGTATCTATTCCCAATTACCGCGAGTGAAATTTAGTGTCATTAGTACTAGTTCCCAAAAAGTTCTCCCAAAGGGATTAATAAAGTAAATTCTATTCTATTCTATTTTCACCGCATGCAATGTACGAGAAGCCCTCCAGGGGCTAAGCCCCCCCTATCTGTCAACCCTAGTGACTTCCCTGTCTGACAGTATTCTCAATTGTGACAGAAAGCTTTTAAAACTGTGGAAAGAAAAGGAACGTTTCTACAAACAAGTTATCAAGTGTATTTCCAGTAAAAATAATACTCACAGGGGGGCACGAGTGAGCAATTAGGGAACCAGCTGGGCAGAAGTGTCCAGGTGGGCACAGTGGCTGATAAGATAGGCCAGTTCTGTTGCAAAGTCTTCCTGACTGGCACTCGACACAAGAGTTGAATCCTCTTCCCTGAACAAAAGTATGTCACTGAAATTACGGCACAATGATTCATAATTAATTTCATTGTGACTTACCGGCTGGAATGTCCCAAGTGGGCACGGTTCAGCTCTCACAGCTCCTTCTAAAGAGTAGTGCCCCTCTTCGGCTTCATACTGGACTGGTGAATCTGACCCTCCCCTACAATAATATCCCGCAGAGCAAGGCCCAGATGGGGATGTGGAGTTTGTCCCAGAACAATAATAGCTGAAGATGTAAACAATAATTTTATAGAATAACAGTAAATCAATTGTATTAATATAAACCTTAGCCTTTATGATATGTGTAAACGGTGACAACACTATGTGGTCTTTGCAGCCGTACCCAGGAGGACACTGAACACACTGCTCTGCAAGCTGGAGACCTGTGCTGTTACTGTAGGTGCCTGGAGGGCAGGGCTGTGGGTGAACTGAGCCTGGTGGGCAGAAACTACCAGCAGGACAAACACCCCCATTATGGCCATCAGGAGGGATCTGTCAAAACCAGAAATGAGGCCTTGATTTTTAAATATCAGAATTAAACTGGCCTTAAGGTAAATCATTATAAGGATTTCTGAAAATTGTATATTTTGAACAAAATTTAAGTCTACTACGTTTAGCTCAGTGACGTAGTTAGTGGAGGCAGATGAGGCCATGTTGTCTTTATGTTTGTTGGTATTAAACTTTCAGCCACTTGTACTACATGAGCTTAATTTACATAGTTTAGCTGAGGTATATGATGTACAGTGTTTTTTTACAATAACTGTATGTGTGTAACTTGTTTCTTGTGCCGAATAATCATAAATAGCCGGCAGAGAAAAACAGCTCTTCATCCTCTAGCTAGGATAAAGATAAAGAACACTTCTACAAACAAGTTATCAGTTCTTTTCTTCAAATGGAGTGGCATATAGACTTCCTTTATAATTAATGGCAAGTCAATAATAACATGCTTTTTGCGTGCTAAAGTTCGAATACAGAAACAATTTTATTTGTATATGGAAATTACATTTTAAACTAAACATTTCTGGTTGCTAATCAAATTGTGACTAAGGTACTCTGCAGGGTGTTTTAAAATTATTTTTCTTTTGCAATAATTAAGAGTATTCAAGAATTAGTGGCAGCGGAGAGGCTCTCTTCACTGACAGTGATCTCAATTGAGACAGAGCTTTTTAAAACTGAAGAAAGAAAGAAGAACACTTCTACAAACAAGTTACCAATTCTTTTTTTTTCATTTCAATTCATTTATAATCAAAGGTTCGTCAATAATTTAAAAAAAAATGTGCTTTTTGTGTGCTACAGCTTGTATACAGAAAAATAATTTTAAAACACCCTGCAGAGTAGCTTATGCACCATTTGATTAAAAAGAAAGAAAAGGAATGTTTCTACAAACCAGTTATCAATTTACAATTTATATTCAGAGGACGCTAAAAACAACTGCAAATTGGAAATTTTAGAGACTTCATGCAAACAAAGAGTTGAAATAGTTATTAAATAAAATGGGCGACTTTGATAGTTACTCTACAGGGTTCGTATTGTTTGTAAATCTAAATAAAATGTAGGTTTGAATTTGAATGGAAATGAAAATCCTTACCAGGAAACTAATATAAAACTAGATAATTTTTGTTCTTTTCATCACTGTTTCCTTCTTCCTGGTTAAAACTTATTTCAACTTAGGCTCCTAGTCATTGCTGTAAGGCTGTTGGTCTGTGATGTGTTGGTACCGCATAATTATTCATGTTTCCTTACCATTCCATAGGTAAGGGAGCCCCGCCCTTAAAGACTAACCCAAAAGCCCCTCACCCCCACCAAAAAGTATTAAATATAAAAAGTTCTGCTGTGATTTTAGGAAATGTTAGCACCTTTTCAACCTAGAGATTCAAGACAAATCTAAAATTAAAAGCAAGTATTTATAGTTAAAATATTACTTGACTTGTAGATCCCTGTCTGCAATAGAATCCAGCTTCACAGTCGCCTGTGGGCTTTGACTGACCCAGTCCAGTACAGAATTTCCCCCCACTACAAACAGTGCACTGCGCTGCTTCGCTCAAGGCTGGCCGGGATCCATAAGTGCCCTCTTCACATGGCTCTGGGCCTGAGCTCCCCTCAGTGCAGTAGAACCCCTGCCACCAAAATGTATTAGACAGTAAAGAAATCAACATATTGCCATGGAGACCATTTGATTTCCAGTTACCTGTGGGCACACTGTAGGGGTGTGTGTAGCCAGAAATGGACAGTAGTGGCCAGGAGGGCATTCCACACAAGCTTCACCACTGTGACCATGTGAGTCATTCCTGAAAAATCCTGACGTGCAAGGGAAGGAGTTGGGGTTTCCAGTACCAGGAGGACAGAAGTACCCATCAGGACAGTCCCCTGTCTAATAAAATCAAAGTATGCATTAAAAACTGTAGCTCTAAAAAGCATAAGTAGCCTAATAGCATATATATATATATATTTTTTTTATATATATGAAGGGTAACATAAAAACACATTTTTTCCACTCATGCTTAGTGGTTTGGTGAAGCCACCTTGTGTGAACTGAGTTTACTCTTTGAAATAACAGAAACTTTACAAATAACCCAGATCAAAAGTGGTTTTATATAACATGATACAAAAGGGTGTGAGAGGATGGTAAACATAATCATCCTCACCTCGACCTGCTCGAAATCAATGATGTGTGAATAAAAGGATTCTAAGTTTCTGGGCTCCTGATAGACCCCTGCCTCTTTCATCCAGTGATGATTTGATATTTATGAATTCTTAGCGATGGGGAAAGCAAACAAGCCTTCAAAGAATCTATGGAAAAAAGTAGCTGAATTGTACAAAACAGGAAAGATATCCAAGGGACTGGGAATGCCAATCATATCATCCATGATTAACTTTAAAATTAGCGCTCTCTGCAACCCTCGTCGGAAATAAATTTACACTTCGTGGGAGCGTTTTTGTGAAATTCGCTTGTTAAGTCTGAGCATCTGGGTCCAAGGCTCTCCACTCTCCCATTGACAGGCCTTGAATCTTTGATTATTATCACACCAAAAATGCATAAAACTGATTTAAAGCATTTTTGGTGTAACAATGATCAAAGTCTCTGCACCTTTTATCATTGTGTCTCAATTTGAGAGTGGAGAGCCAGGATCCTGAAGCGCCGCACGACGTCCCGACTTAACCAGCAGATTGGCCCATGGTGAAAAACAAACATGACCCCATACACATACACAATCTAGTGCTACACACCATTAAACTAATTAGCAAGTTAGTGAATTAACTACTAAACCAAAAATAAAATACAAATAAAATAAAGCGATTAAACTGCACCACATTTATCTCTTCTTGTCTCATTCGGAATGTGTGCCTCTCTAGACTTGAATCTAGTTGATTCAGATGCAGCACCAACCAAATTTTAAAAATGAACCAGAACTTTTCTAAACTTGCAAAACTGCAAAAAGTGCAGTGGATGATTCATCCGATCAAAAAGAAAAAATCAAGGTTGAACACGTACTGGTTGAGTAATGGGTTGTTCCCGCGGATCCTCTGTGTAGCAGTATTTTCCTGCTGGACATTGTAAGCAGTCGGAAGGATCACGTAGCCCTGGTTGCTGACTGTATGTTCCTTTGGGACATGGAACAGGGTTTGGATCCTGAGTAAGCAATGCATCATAGAAAAGAAAGCCACAGTCATGTTTTCTACCATTGATCGAGTGTCATAATGACGATCATACAGTTTATGACCGTTGCAACAATACTTACAACACTTCCACCAGGACAGTAAAATCCTATTGGGCAAAATACAGCTGAGCGCTGGGGTTCTCGATCCAGGCCCTGTGAGCAGAGGAATCCTGGAGGGCAAACCATTATTCTGAGCATGGCCTCCTCACTGGTGGTCTCATTGCTGCAGTAGTGACCAGGCAAACATGGCAGACAATCTAGTGAACCCTCATCCTGCGTTAAAATACCAAGATATTGAACTGGCAGAGAGGGGATTGTAAGATATACGGATATAAATGGTGTGGCTTACAGAATAACTTCCTGTTCCACAAACTTTTGGATTCGTTGTCCCTGGAAGAGGGCAGAAGTAGCCGGCAGGACACGTCGAACAATCCTCCACTCTCCGACCACCCTTTATACGAAGAAATGTAGCCCTGGACACACAAATTGGATAAGTTTTATTAGTATTATACCCTGTTGTGAAAGCAACAGAGCAAGGGAATGTTTTGACAGTCAGATTTCTTTGATGTTGGCTTGTAAAAGTGCTGTTTAAAAGCCAATGTCAATTTGAGTAAAATAAACCAATCCTTGTGTTGAGATAGAGATATGCCAAGTTGGTTTCTAGGGTGAACATCCTGGTTGCGATGTATGGATCAGTTACTAATATAATGTTCCATTTGTCCCTACGAGTGAAATAAACCAAACCCGATGTTTCTACGATTTTCCAACGCTGGTATAGAGATATCCAAATTTGGTTGCTATGGAAAACAGTCTGGTTGCTATGAAGGGGCCACTGGCATAATGTAATGTTGCCTTTGTTTCTATAAGTTATAGAAACCAATCCAACTGTCTTTATCATTTACCCAAAGCTGAGATAGAGTTCAGAAAATGTGGTTGCTATGGTAAACAGTGTTGTTGCTAGGGAGCTGACAGTGATGTCATACAAAATAAGTTGTTACTATGAGTGAAATAATCAAATCCACATTTCTCTATGACGTTTCATCTTCTAGATATTTTTATCGCCTTATTCAATTATTTTTATTTCTTTTTAAAGCCATTTTAAGTATTTTTTGTAAATTTTTTAACCCCTTTTAGATCATAAGGTTCATATACATTTGGACAGTGGTTGGTATGTTCTTGCACAGACGTTTTACTTCCACAAGTGTTGAGAGTTTGAAGGTTGCACGAGATTCTCAGTTTGAGTTACATATGTTAAGTCAATGGAAAGATATAGAAACCCATGTAAGACCTTGGGAAAGTTTGGTGGTTGTAGTTTGAATGGTCTAGGAAGACATGCGTTCAGAATTCGACAAACCAACATAATAAACATATCGGAGATATATGTGGGTGCACTGCCAAAAGTAAGACTTGGAATTGAATCCGGAGTTCAACTGGGAGCCGGTGCAGGTCACACAAAACTGCTGCGATGTGGCAGGTCTCATTGATTGAGTCAGAAAGCATGTAGCTGCCTTTTACACAATCTGCAATCAGACTATTAAAAATTCATGCCATAATAAACAGCAGTGCAATAGTCAAGGTGCGAGCTGATAAACACGTGGATGACTCTTTCAAGCATGCGTCTGTCAAGAAAAGGTTGTGCTCTTTGTAAAAGGCGAGCTGGAAAAAAGAGGTCCTTATTTTAATTCACTATTAATGTACGGGGATGGACTCAATCCCAAGCACAATACGTTCACAATTGTCTGTGTTTGCCTTAGTTTGAATCATCTTTAATTTTAAAATAAACAAAAAAACTGCTATGGTCGATTAAACTGCTAAGTTACTACTTAGATATTTAACAAACTGCTGTAGTACAAGGACTTGCTACGAAAAGCATTCTCACATGTTGTTGGCAGTATAGTGCTGGGGGAGGGGGGTCATTACACACCTATAGGGATCTGCATCAATATATTTTTTTTGGTTAAAAATGAGTACACATATCCTCTCCTAAACACTAGATGGCACACTGGTGTGATGGGAATTTTCCTGTGTAATACTACCATCTAGTGGTCATTTAGAGAAATGTAATTTGAGAAACTCTTAAGAGCACACGTCATACTTTAGTCCCGCCCTTGAGGAGAAAGATAAGTAGGGAGAAAGCGCTTGCTCACTCACTTGACCCCCTCGCTTCCACTCACTGGCCCGACTCTCTCGGGTCAGTCTCTCTCCCTCTTTCTTTCTTTCTTTTTCTTTCTTTCTCTTCCTTTTCTCTCTCTATATATTCTCTTTCCTTCTCTTTCTTTTTCTCTCTTCCGGCGCGATTGGCTTGAATTAGGAATATGTGATAAACCACGTTGTTCTTCCACGTTAGAGTCACGTGTGTAGGAAATGCGTTGAGACTGTTAAATCTTTACAATAAATAGCCGCATTTTGCTGTGTTCTCTCTCAAACGGTCTCCAGTGTTTATTATCAATTGAGAAGGTATATTTTTACCATAACAATGGTGAGCTGCAATTCACTCCATGCCACATGGTGGTACAGAAGAAATTCACACTGAAGA
The DNA here is from genome assembly GCA_007224835.1 of Danionella cerebrum. Lineage (NCBI taxonomy): Eukaryota > Metazoa > Chordata > Actinopteri > Cypriniformes > Danionidae > Danionella > Danionella cerebrum. The sequence continues at coordinate 108,703 of SRMA01025618.1, forward strand.
GGATGCATGTTCACTCATCTGTAAAATATAAACCCAAAGTTCTCTTCTCTTCTCTTCTCTTCTCTTCTCTTCTCTTCTCTTCTCTTCTCTTCTCTTCTCTTCTCTTCTCTTCTTATGCCTCTGCCACTTTTGTTCTCTTCTTTTTTCAGCTGAAGACATGTGAACAAACTAGCCAAACTAGCGGTTTGACACGCTGCATGGAAAAAAAGACGCATCCACGCACTGCGTTTTTTCGTGCTGGTGTGTAAGGTCACATTACCGCTCTTGTAATTTAAATTAAACATCGTCTGCATGCAACAGATGCATAGATGTGTAAACGCCTTAAGAAGATTTTGAAAGACAACCTCAGACTGTCTCCAAGAAAACCTGGATCAACACGTTGTCGTCCAGAATGAATCGACTTCTGCTGAAGAAATACCCCGGATGAGTGTACTTGGCTAGCCTGCATAAAGCCCAGATTTTAACAGAAAATCAGTGGGTCTCACTTAAATAGTGAGTTTGTGGCAGAAGACCAGTTTTTCCTCAGAAATAAGAAATAGACTTGTGGAGAACAGCAAACGACAAAAGGTTTCAGTTTTCTGAAGTTTTGGGTAATACATTGATTTCTATTTGTACTCTAAACTCTAGAATCTTCCTTAATCAACTATAAAATCGTATTTCTGTTATTTTGTCTTCAACTGTACTTCCAAACACTTGGACCATTACTCACGGTGGACAGGGAGCGGGTTTGGATGTACCCTCCTTGCAGTAATGGCCTTCTGGACAAGTCTGGCAATCCTCTTTGCCACCATTACCCATATTTGTGCTGTACGTCCCCGAAGGACACGGGTGCTGTGAGCCATATAACGTACCTGTAAAAAAATGACATCTACATAATTTTTAATCTCTTATCTTTAGCGGCGTCCTAAACATACTTTGTCATTTTATTAGCTTTAAACCAACATTATGTTGCACGTATATGAAGGGCGCACAGTGAAATACTTTTATAGTATTATACACACCTTCGGGGCAGTAGTGTCCAGAGTTGCACCTTCCTGAAGCAGCACCCACTCCAGCTAAACAGTACCAGCCTTTCGGACATGGGCGGCACTCACGTTCAGACTCTAGTCCGCTGCGATCACTCCACGTACCAGCAGGACATTTGTGCTGAGTAGGGAACATGCTTCCTGCAGGACAATAATGCCCTGGAAAGCAAAAAACTGGAGGTCTCTGCACACCACCGGTCCCTGCAAAAAAAAGAGAAACTGTTAAGATACTGATTTGACAAAAGTACACTGTTTAAAATGGGAGTTTAGTTTGGCACCTCGAAGACAGGCATAGCGAGGAGGACACTGTTGACACTGCGAGAGGTCTGTGAGGTCTGTGCGGTTACTAAGGGTTCCTGGGGGGCAAGCATTAGACGCCTCATTTGGTCGAGCAGAACCTGGTGGACAGACAAATCTGAAAACAAACGAAAGCAGGAATAACACGTAGTGAAAAATCATTTTATATTCAAACGGAAATCCTCCAAAAGTACAATAGACCGGACGCAAGCAGTACAAGGTGTCCATCATAAAAGCTTTCTCATCTTTTAGGTTAAATAAAAGGGTCTTGTTTTGATACAAACTTGTATCACTGGTCACATGACCAACAGGGTAGAGCCAACAATGCATATCCGCTTTGGCTGTCGACCAAGACTGTCCCAGTAGAGGGTGAATTTAAGTTTTACCCATGTAAATTGTGAAAATATTGTAAAACTGTTTTTCAAAGTTTTCGGGGACACCATTCCACAGACTGTGAAATCCAAAAACAGGAGAAGCAAATGGATTGCTGCGATTTGAAGAAACAACAGGATCCCAGGAACTACAGCCATTTTTTTTAGGCAGCCTTTTGACTAGATTTCCAAACTTGAATTGCATTTTTTGGCATCTTAACGTAGTGTCCATGTTAAATAAAATACTTATTTGTACCTTTAGACAAACATGATTAGAACGGGGTGAACAGTGTTTCTTTAAAAAAAAGCACTGGATACATCAGTTTAAAGAACTTTTTAGAGTAATTAGAATAAATGTTATTTGGTATAAAATTTCATACCCTAGAGAAATGATTTGTACACACCTGTCCACACATAGCCAGAATGTCTGCTATAAAATCCTATAAAATACAGCCCATGCACAAAACTTTTAAACATTGTTTTGTGTACGTTCCCTGTTTTGAATTCAGCAACATATAAATGTCAGGAAATCCTTTCTGTTTATCCCAAGCATGTAATCATTCGATTTGATCAGCTTTTACAACAATTAACTTGTTTTTTCATTATTGAAGGAGGTGTGGCTTAGTGGGAAACTGACATTACAAAACATATCACATGATCAGGGTGGCAATCAGTACAAGGTGGTTGTGCTATAGTTTCGTTTACAGCCAAAGGAATTTTTTTTATTGGCTGTCCCTGTATAAGTCTAGAGCTGGCAATGGGGGTGGAGTCAGCATAAGCAGCTTACAAGAGAGTTTTGGTAAGAGTTCAACAAGAATGAGGTCAAATTTTCTGCACCGTTTATGACCCCAGATCAGTAGCTACGGTAACGGGGGGAATAACGTAACGTAACCATTATACCTGTCAGGTTCAGAGGACCTTCTCCCCTATTCGTCAGCCTATTAAGACTTGAATAATTTCTGACAAGACTCGGATACTGGTTTTAAGTCGGCAAGCGGGCTAAGCGGCAAGTGTTGCATCATGAGTCAAGGCACTTGTTTTTAAACAGTTTCCATAGTGTATCACAAGAGTTGAGAACATTAAGCTTTGTAGTCTCTTACATGGCCTGAATAATAAAACATTAAGCAGTACATTGTAAAAATGATAAAACATTAAGGCATTAAAGAATTAGAGACATTTCAGATTTGTTATGTGCCTTGGGTCAATTTAATTTTGATTTAACTTGGTTATGTTATCTTCAGTAGGTGTGCGATTGCGGTCACCTGGAACTTCCCTCCCTATTTGAGTGCATCACTGCTGATTGGTGCAGGACCGAGTGCTTCGATCAGAGAGCTCAGTCTGGTTGACACCGCGGTCGGTGCAGAGCTCCGGGTTCCAGCTCCGTCAGCAACACACCTTCGTTAATGTTCTGTTAATTTCTTTGCGTAAGATCTGAGTTTTCGTAATAGTCTTTCTTTAATTTCGTATGAGTTATTGTTTGGCTAATGTGGTGGGGTAGACCTAAGTTTATTTTTGAATGATTGTATTGTTTTGTTAGGAAGTTAGGGAAGTTGTGTTGTGTCTTACATTAATTGTCCTTTAGGGAATTTAGGGGGTTGGTTTATTTTTGTAGTGGGTTTTGTTTGTTATTTTGGCCTTTCTCCACCTAAGCCACTTTCTCTCTAAGTTAAATGTTTGTCTGTTCTCTAATAATAAAATTGTAACTTTTTTACTGATTCGATTGGGTTTGGTGTTTTGTTGACGGGTGTTGGAACTCTATGTTGTAAGTTTTTTTTAAACTCTCACCTACACTCTCCTCCCCTTTAAAATGAGTCGTAACAGATTCTTCCCACAATACCAACGGGCATTCGAAGGTCACAGTTTTTAAATTAAATAAAAATAAATAAATTTAAAACAAGGTTAGGGTTCAACTTTAGGGTTTAACCTCATGCTGTTTACACTGGGTTGATAAAGGGATTGAAACCACGCCCGAGGATTTACAAAAAGCCAAGTTCATGTGGGCATAGCTTCAGATTCAAAAGACATGAGGCAGATTCGCCATATTTTGAGTCATGATGGTCTTCTCTTATCTGATATACAGCAGTCGTAAAAGGGCATCGAAATCATCCACTAACCCCGGCATGCAGTCCACATCAGGAAACTTCAGCGCGACTTGTGTGCAGGCTTTGCCTGGGTAACAAGGCCGGCAGTCTGCCAGGGCATCCTGTCCCTCCAGAGGGTTAAATGTGCCTGGCTGACATGGCATTGGGTCACTAGTTCCTTCAGGACAGTAGAAGCCTGGGGGACACTTTAAACAATCCTTTACACCTGCAATTATTAAGGAAAAAATAACCAAACAGTGAATAACTTGATTTGCTTTAATGAGGATGAATGTTTAAAAATAACTATCTTACTCAGAGCCCCCTGATGTGGGGTGAACGTTCCTTGTGGGCATAAGACCTCATTGAGGGTGCCAGCGGGGCAGTATCTACCGCGGGCACAAAGTAGGCCAGGGCCTGCTGAACCTATTGACACAAAAAAAGAAGAAAAATTCTAATAACATTAATAAATGAAAAAAAAATGCATTGTGATAACTCCGTAGGGTTACTCTTTAGCCCATTTTCAAATGTTTAATGCTATATATGCTGTAAAATCCAAAAAAAATTAAGATTTTACTGCTTTTAACATGCTGAAATTAAAAAATAAATAGCATTCTGCTTTTAATGCTATAAATGCCAGAGGTGTGGACTCGAAATCACATGACTTAATCTTGAGTCATTTATTTGTTGACTTGAGATTCATCTTGTCAAAATTGCAAAACACTTGCCACTTTCGACTTGACTTGGTCTTTCCCTGCATTTACTTGAAACTTAACCCGTGCTTTCCTTGTATTGACTTTGGACTTGACTCAGACTTGCCCTGTATTGACTTGGGACTTGACTTAGACTTGTCCTGTCCTGACTTGGCACTTGACTTGGACTTGCTCTGCCTTGACTAAGGACACGACTCAGACTTGCTCTGCCTTGACTTGGGACTTGACTCGGACTTGCTCTGCCTTGACTTGGACTTGACTCAGACTTGCTCTGCCTTGACTTGGGACTTGACTCGGACTTGCTCTGCCTCGACTTGGCACTTGACTCGGACTCGCTTTACCTTGACATGAGATATGACTCTGACTTGCTCTGCCTTGACTTGGGACTTGACTCGGACTTGCTCTGCCTTGACTTGGGACTTGACTCGGACTTGCTCTGCCTTGACTTGGGACTTGACTCGGACTTGCTCTGCCTTGACATGAGACTTGACTCTGACTTGCTCTGCATTGACTTGGGACTTGACTCGGACTTGCTCTGCCTTGACTTGGGACTTGACTCGGACTTGCTCTGCCTTGACTTGGCACTTGACTCGGACTCGCTCTACCTTGACTTGGGAATTGAGTCGGACTTGCTCTGCCTTGACTTGGGACTTGACTCGGACTTGCTCTGCCTTGACTTGGGACTTGACTCAGACTTGCTCTGCCTTGACTTGGCACTTGACTCGGACTCGCTCTACCTTGACTTGAGACATGATTCGGACTTGCTCTGCCTTGACTTGGGACATGACTCAGACTTGCCTTGTATTGACTTGGGACTCGGCTTGGAAAGTAGTGACTGGGTCCCACCTCTGATAAACTATAAAATCCACAAATAAGTTCCATCATAAGATTTTATTTTGTATTAACTTAACATTTAGAAATAAATCAAAAATAGCATTCTGTTTTCCCTTAGTCACAACAAAAAAATCTAAATGCTTCAAAATCCATAAATCAGTACTTTTTTAGTGCCTCTAACATATAGAAATTGTTAAATATATTATCTTATAGTTTTTGGCCAGTACTAAACCACTAATTACACAGCTGTCAAAAATTGACATGCAAACAGAAGCAAATGTGTTTTATTTGAACTTTTATTTCCAATTCGACGTGCTCTTGATGCAGTGTACAGGAAACAGCTGATGGCAGGAAACTGTAGTCGTTAATGTGGGTTTAGGAAATTTTCCAGATAAAGTACACTTCCTCCTGTGAAATACTCTGAAGACTGAATGCAACCTAAAATTGATCAAGGTTCTATAAACCATCATTTCAATAGAAACTGTGAATATGAAATGACAGTCATAACTACAATAAACAACAGAAAAAATGCACGTTTGTGTGAGCTGATTCATGCTGACAGCACTGTGTAAGTTCATGCCCAAACCTGCGGGACAGTAGCGACCCTCTGCACATCTCTTGCAAGCTGCCCTACTTGTCTGACCCAGTTGTCCTCCTGCGGTTCCAGCAGGGCAAGGTGACCCGTGTGGCACAGCAGTTCCCTCCTCACAGTAATACCCTTGTGGGCACAGGAACTGAGAGCTTGGCCTCCTAGAGGTGCCCTCCAAACAGTAAAAGCCTTGGAAAAACAGTACAAACCCAGCATTTTTAAGCATGTAGCATAGCATTTAGAAGGTTTTAGCATATTTGGTAAAGTGAAAAAAAAAGATTTTCTCTACAATATCAACCTCATGTGCTTCAGAAGTGGTTGAAGCTCTCGGTCCATTGCATTAAGGTTTAATTAGCATAATAAAACTTTGCTAAGATAAACATAAATAAAATAATACCTGCTGGACATATGGCACAGTCTCTCTCTCTCTGTAGCCCCTCCTTCGGTCCATAAGTTCCCGCCGGGCATTGTATCGCAATATTTGCAACACAGTAATGTCCTGCAAATATAGTAAAGTTTGTTAAAATCTGGAATTGAACAATCCTGTAACTCGACCTGAAACTGGGACTGACCTGGAGGACACACAACGCAGTCTGATCTCTCCCCGTCTCTGTAAGTGCCCAGGGGACAGGAGATAAGCTGCCTTGACCTTGTACCAAGAAGAGACTGTCCCCTTGACCAGGCTGGAGTCACTGTACTCCTGCAGGCCGACGAACCATTGCATTTTTTACACTCCGTCTGGCCCGTCATGTCTGAATAATACCCCACGGGACAAGGAAGTGGGGCTGCCATCTTTTTATATGGACAGTAGCTTCCTTAAAAGGGGAGTTGATATGAATTTAGATTTCTATAGCATGCTTAGGTTTATTTTGGCACATCTCATAGTGGTCAGTTTGGAATGTGAGTCAATGTTTACCTGAAGGACAGAGCTGGCATTGAGAACTGCAAAGTGTGGAGTAGGAACCTTCTGCACACTCCGCACACTCTGTCTGGTTGAGGTTTGGTTCTTCTCCTGGGCCACACTGAACAAAACGAACAAAATATAACTTTCTTACTATGAAAAACTAATACCCAAACTCAAGAGAGAATCTAATGAGGTGTCATTAGCCCAGTTTTTTGGAGCTTTCAGATCTCTAAAATGAACATTCTTGAAAGAAGTTTGCAATTGGTTAACACCAGTTCATTCTCATTGGTCAATGGTGAAACAATAAAACATTGGAGCTCCACCTCCTGGTGTTTAAAAGAAAAGCGCTCGACGTATGTGCAGATTAGAACAAAAGTATGTGATTTTTTTACATTTCCAGCTTTGTACATTCACATTGTTTCAGAAAGAAATCCACAAAAAGATGAGAACCCTGGAGAACAGCTGAATAGATTCTACACTGAGAGACTCGTATCTCAGGTGTATGTGGAGCATGAATTTTTTGTCTTTTAAACAACACATCAGTTTTTACTCACCTTCATTTGAAAGCCTTCGACACAAACAAAGCCGAAAGGGCATGGCAGGCATCGGTTCAGTCCTTCTGGAGAATACTGCCCTGAGAGACATGCTGTGAGGTTGCCTGATGTGCTGTCACAGGAGAAACCAGTGGGACAAAGCCTGCAGTCCACACGGTCTTCTGTGCTTATCAAACCTGCAGCACAGGGCTTCAAACCCATATTATACACATATAAAATGCAGAACGATTTAAACACACATTAATTTTGCGATCATATACATATTTTATTGGAAAATTTTGGTATGGTGGCATCAGTGAATTTAATAATGTGTTTATATTCTTAGGTACCTGGCAGTCATGGATGCTGCTTCGTCCAGTATACGAGTTGAACATACCATTTGGGCATTTTCTTGGGGCGGAAATGTTGCCAAGACAACTGAAACATCAGAAAAGTTAGCCAATACTTTTTTAAATTTGGAAGTCGAGCACAAATGCACTTACTAGTGCCCTGCGGGACATTCAAGGCAGATCCCGGTTGAAAAGTAGGCTCCTTCTGGACACTCAACTTGAGTTTGGCCACATGCAGATAGGCACTCTGAACATTCAGGCCTCGTGTCAGCTGCTGAACCATAAACATATTCAAAATCATCATAGGCTACATCGTTCAGAAAGAATAAAGGATTAGTGATGCATGTGATGCACGGAGCCTACCTGATGCCAGGACACTACGAGTTGCAAAGATGAGAAAAAAGCACAGGATGTATTTGCTCTTAGCGCTCATTTTAATGCTCCTCGCTGCATTGCACGGATCTTCTGTCCTCACGCGCTCTATAGCCTCTTTAAGTCTATGAGTGAATTGGGACGCCTCAATAATTGAAAGTGAAATTCAAGCCATGAAACTCAACTCCATTCAGAAAGCAGCGATGCGCTCCCTGGGCAGAACTGTGAACTTCACTGGTTCTAGAATAACAGTGTTTTTAAACCACGCACCGTACCTTTCCATTTTCTGTGAAATTTCCATTTTCACATGAAAACACATTATCGATATTGTCCCACGACGCTTTTTAAGTATTCAGCGCCCTAAATACTATTTATGCCTAGTTTGGCAGGTTTAAATATCTTATGCTAAGTAAAAAAGGGACATTTGGCAATTTTATACCTGATTCAATGAAAAAGAATCAGACAAACATATTTAATATATACAAACACAGAACTATGCAAAAGTATTCCATTCAGGCAGGTGATATTCAATATTAAAATCCATTTAATATCAGGAGACTAGCAAATGAAACATGCTAGCTATGCTAAGCTAATGGCAACACATGAGGTGAAACTGTATACAATTAGAAGCTGTTTTACAGTTTTTAGTAAAAATTGCAATGAATAATTAATTAATTAATCAGTTCTAATTATACATTTCTATAACCATTGAGGCTGGAGCACAGAAGATGCATAATTTTTAGTTGCCCAGATATTCTATGTTTTGCAGCTATTTTTAAGGGTCTAAACCAGGGGGACCGCATTGTGTTTAATTAATTTTTTATTACATTTAATTTAAAATTTACATATAAAAGACAGTGATTCTAATTTGTATTTATTTGCATTGCCTACAATATTTAGAATTTTTTAAATTTCAATGTGTGGTCAAAAGTTGTCCCCAAAGTTTTTCACATTGTCTCTCTTTGCATTTAAAGAGCTCAGGAATTGTTGCAAATAAAACGTTCATGTTAAAAATAATCCACAGTACAGTGAATAAAACAATTTAAAAAAAAATAACTTTCTGTGTAAATTATTTACCTAATGTATGTGTTTTACAATGAAGAGACTTTTTCATGATATTCACATTTTTGGAACATGCTCAATGCACCTAAAACTCTCAGACTACAAGTAGCAACAAATGAAAATAGAGTGTGATTGTGTTGTGGTAAACAAAAAGCATGTTTCCTGTTCCTTTGCATCACGTCTGCAGCTGTGCAAACCGTCCTAACCCAATGATTCCACTGCATTACTTGAATGTGATCTGGAGCAAAGGCCAGAACAATAATCAAACTTGTGGGAAATTCACATCGGTTTATTCACATGCAGCTATCAAATATCCATCAGTGATCCTCACGTAATAGCTCTGGCTCTAGCAGGTGAAAAACATTCAAATATGGCTTATATAGTTATAGCTTATATATATATAGTTCTTAATATAGATAATGTGCATGGCTTGGATAAAAGAACGCAGAGTAGATCACTTTAATGTAAACCGAGCAGCCAATCACATTACACCTTGCTTTACTTTGTACCAACAGTGCAGATAACCACACTTTCCAGAGGCAGGAGCTAGTTTGAAGCCAAGCCCACGGTGCGTGGAAGAGCTTTTTTATACATGCCATTTATATACAACATTTGTTTGTTCAGTTTTATGAAAAGTATCGTGAACGGACGTCAAAACATGCTTTTGATTCTTGCACTGCTTTTTCAATCAGGATTCCAAGGTAGCTATGATTTAACCTTTCCATGGTCAACTTTTGTCATTTTTAAATATATTTTCAAACTTTTTAGGAGTGGTAACATATTTTAAGGTGAAAACAGTATATAGTCTTTATTTATTCGTTATTTTATAGTTATAAAATCATCAAAAAGTCATCTTAAATTTCTGTTAAATGAAACATTTGAGATGGGGGTTAAAATAATTTATATATTTTTGAAAGTGTTTTTTTTTCATGAATAACTTTCTCTTGACAGATACTGGATGTACTCGGAGCACTGGAATACTGAGTGAAGTTAAGAAAGTTAGGCTCCATGAAGCGCTCACCTTAAACTGCATCTACAACTGTTCCAGTGGTTTCTCTCGGGGTTCCTGGAGATGGGAGGACACTCCAGAATGCAGCCAGTGTCATTGGAAAAGTTCTCGTAACAAATCAGGAGAAATGTGCATTGTGAGCATTTCCACGCCTCGTGTGATGATGGAGCAAACACAATATAACTATACATGTGTTTCTGAGAAAACTGACCACCCAAGTCTTCTGCCTAAAACTGAGCGTCTGGTTACTTTGCAAGTTCATGGTAAGACATTTTTGAATTAAGTTTTTATTTAATAACTTGATAAACTTTTCTAAACCAACTTTTAATGATGCTTCCCACAGATGAATCTGAAGAACAAGCGACGCATCCAGAAGGACCTGCTGGTGAGTGTAATGGTCGTGTATACGAACAGAAATGCTCTAATAATTAATTTGTGGTTTGTTTTCCTTTTTTTCACCTAAAAGGCCTCTGTAATCACTTTTGAATTATCCTATTTTTAAATATTAAGGCTTTATCAACGTTCTCACTACATTTTGGCTGGTAAATCGTTTCCAACCCTTGTTTCTAAAAGCAATATTGCAACAGATGTGTCTGACTCAGTGGCTTTCTGACCACTGAAACAAACAAATCCACGGTGTGGAATACACGGTGTGTACTTCACTCTTAGAAGGCTGGGGCCTTTTTGAGCATTTTTTACTGCTTATTTGCTCTTAATAAATTATCTTTAAAACAGTTCATTTTAATCAGATTTTATTACATTATACAGATTTAATTTTTTTTAGTACAATCCCAGCTTCTTTTTACAAATATGTTTTCCTTACACAACAATTCCACAACAGACATGAAATGTTTTTGAAAAGTTTTTAAAAGCCGTACAGTAGTACATTTTGTCATATTTTTACAGTAAAAATTGAGAATGAACTGTTTGATGTTTTAAAACAAAAATCAAAAAATGTTAAGACAAAAAAAATTTTGTAAACACCCTCCCCCCCGAAAAAGCAGAGACATGGTCAAAACAATGTGAATATTGTATCATAAGGGGGAACTTTTTCTTAACCGCATACGCTGTTCCAAGCATTTTCTTTGTGCTTTTTTGTGCACAAGCCGTATCACAGGTCTTGTACTTTTAACGGTTATTCCTTCTATTCACCACTAGATGTCACTGATGGCTCCGATTTGAGGTTTGGAAAACGAAACTGAAAGATGGTTGCGCCTTTTTCTTACATTCTCAATTTAATTACCTGCAAATTATGTTCCATAACTTGAATGTCTTGTAAAAATTAATAACCTTTTTGAAACCTTCATATTGTATTTTAAATAACAATAAAACAATCAGTGATCATTCCTACGTAATTGAAAAGTGTCTGTGTGTGCTCTGGCACGTTTGTGCAGAGAATTCTAAGGGTTAATATAGATGAACATCGAAGAGCAACTACACTTGATTTTTGTTGAAATTGACAATATTGTGAGTTTAGATTCAGAACTACTCTTTTATTAAAAATTATACCTGTACTTGCATTTTAGTATTCGTTAATATAAATGGTACTTTGCAAAATTTTAAACAGGTGTTAACAGAGAATGCTTTCAGGAATGGAAGAAACAAATTGCAGTTACTAATCGAAAGAGAAATTTAAGGGATAAGTTTCTGCCTGTATTTCTCAGCATTGAGAACACCATTAGTCCTTACCAAATCTCCAACCTCCACTATGCTTCACTACTGCCTGCAGTCACTCGTTGATTTTTAGCTGCAGCCTTTTCATGACGACCTTTTCTGGATAGATTTTCGAGGCAGTGCATCTGGGTACAACGGGTTTCTGCTAGCTCTGAGCTGATGACACTGCTGGACATTGTATGCTTTTGATCTGCAATTAGCTCTCATTGAAGAGCACACATTTTGAAACCCAAGTCTGCTTTGAAACAGTTTTGAGGCTCCTACACAGCTGTTTCTGTTTCAGTTCATGACTGGGTTTCAACCTACATGTGACATTTATGATCCTTATCACCTGTTTGGTATAACTGGTTGATCATGCACCTGACTATCATCATACAAAATCTCTGACTTTGTGCAAGTGTATCTTTAAGAATCGATGTTGGTTTGAAGGCAAAATGCAGTAACACCAAATAATGATTTGATTTAGATTTGTCTTTTGTTCGCTCATGTTGCATTTTATAAATGTACAAAAGTATTATTTCCATTCCTAAAAGCTTTGTTTAGAGCATTTTTAACACTTGCCCCAATCTTTAACACAGTGAATAAAACCATAAACAAGTGAGTTTTCAATTAACGTCAAATGCATATCCATTAAGGCGAACGCTAGTGTTGTCAGAGAGCAGTAAAACGCCCAACAAGTTAAGCGATTGGTCAATTTCACGTAATCTGAAGAATTATACGACATCTCTAAGTTCTGTTAACCATACTTTCTTTTTCATTTGTGATTATGGATGCTGCCTTCCTGCTGCAGACAGGTCTCTCAGAGTGATCTACAGGATTCAGAAAGAGCCAGAAGAAGTGTGTACTTCAGTTTCCATCATTGAAGTGAAGGCCGAAACCTCACTCTCACTTCACTGTGGTGCCAGTACCAACACGACCTGTGCGCTACAGTGGGTCAGAGAAAACAGTAGCCTCCCCTTTATGGAATCAAACATAGAATGGGACAAAATCAAAGCAGATGACAGCGGGCGATACACATGCCAAGCAAAAGGAAACTGCACTGAGCATCATATCACTGTTGAAGTCAAGGTCATCCCAGGAGGTGAGTGACACTTACAGGAATAGATCCGCCTATTCTCAGATAGAAGCCCTTTCTCATCAGTTATGGTACTTGCAACGCAAAGATTATGGGTTCGAATCCAAAGGAAAGCAGGATCTGACCAAATGTGTTCTTTCTTCTAAATGCAAGTCGCTTTGGATAAAACTCTGTAAATGTCATGCAGATGAACTTACCTGGGTCAAGGTCTTCGCAGGCTTTGCACTGTCTGCTATGGTGGTCCTGGTGGCCAATCTGGTGTATTTGTGTCGCAGAAGAGGATGTGAGAGAATGGACTCAACTGAACCAGTCCGTGAAAGGTGATGCATGAATATCTGCTGACATCATATTTCTAAATCTGCTGTCATCACAGAGCACCAAAAAGATTGAATCCCTCTCATCAGCAGATTTTTGTCTCTT
>SRMA01025618.1:127008-141020 GCA_007224835.1 Danionella cerebrum
CGAAACAAATGAAATGCCTTATTATTACATTAATGCAGAAGATGCTGACTCCGGGAGTGCTGAGGAGGCTTCTGTAGAGGAACCGGGAGAAAAGGACCTAATTGAGAGTGTAGGGATAGAATCCGACAATGAAAACCAAGAAGAATCCAAGGATGAAAACAAAAAGCTCTATGAATTCTTAGAAGACTCAACCGATTCCACTTCTGAAATCAATAGTAGTTCCCTGATTGAAATAAAAGACACAAATGTTGACTTCAGTGATGACAATAAAAGCAAAGTAATAGATGAAGTTCGTGATCGGAGCTTGATTTACACAAGTGATAATGAAAGCAGCAGCAATGCAGAGAATACATCAAAAATTATTGGCGAACTAAAGGAGGAAAACGTCCTGGAAACTCCAGCCTCTCAACACTATGACAGTGAAATTGACTTAAGCCATGAGTTTTTAAACGCTTCTGAGAAAGATCTAAACACTGAGAATATAAATGAAGGAAGTGATTTTGACAGTGATGCTGAAGACATGGATCCTGACATTTTAAGCGAGCTTCAGCCAAATACAATAAGAACCGAGAGTCAAAAGGAAGATAGGATTCTGGATGTTGAAGACAATTTTGAATCTGAAAGTGAAGAAACTAGTCTTGGTGAACATTTAGAGAGGGAAACGGGAATGGCTGGAGAAGCTTTGCAAGAACTGATTGAAAGCTCAGAGAATGAGGGCAATCGAGAAGATCAGTTGATGGAGCTAAAGGATGAGTTGACACTTGAAAGCGAGGAGCTGGACATTACAGACTGCACTGAAGCAAAGGTAAGGTTTTGTTTTTTAGATTTTTGTACTTAAGAGTTGCTGTTGTATTTTCTTTAGCAACTAGCACATAGCAATTCTATAGGGAAACAAGCGGACAAGTTTTTTTTTTACTTTATCTATTTAAAAAAAAAAGAAAAATGACAAAATGCTGTTGCATCTTGCCAAACATCTTGCATCAGTGCCAATAATGTGCCATAATAAATGGTACAGTCGAGGTGTCCTAAAATATGATGTTTGTAAAGTGGAAACAAAAGTTAAAGGTAAGGCACCGTTGTTTCACACTGGGACAGAGCAGCACATTCCATTTAATTGATGTAATTAAATCAGTTTGACACTAATGTGTAATGTTATGTAGAGAACAATCACGATTACGATTACATGTAAACTAATATTTTTGTATCGTTAGTAGGTTGTTTTCGCCTTTTTTTAGCTTATTATAAGTGTGAGTATTGTTGTAGTGTTGAATGTGCAGCCACTGGAGATATAATTTCCTTCAAGATTTATAAATATCTTAACTTTTCTCTTTAAGTTTGAGGCCTTTTTGAGCGTTTTATTATTATTATTGTTATTTTTTTACTACTTTACAATTCGCTCTTATAAATTACTTGTAAAACAGTTTGTGACAATGCTTGATATAACTTTTTTTTTTTGTACAACCCCAGCTTTTATTTTTTCATTACATTACACAATATCTCCACAACAAATACATTCATTCATTCATTCATTCATTCATCTTCTAACCCGCTTATTCCCTAAGGGGGTCAAAAGGGACATCTGGTGAGAGGCAGTGGTGTACCCTGGACAGGTCGCCAGTCCATCGCAGGGCAACATTCGCACACACATTCACACCTAAGGGGAATTTAGATTATTTAATTAACCTAATCACATGTATTTGGGAAAACCCACGCTAGCACAAGGAGAACTCCTTCCAGGAAGATCACAGACGAACCGACAACCCTCTTAAGGCCACAATTTTTATGGTTGATAACAAAAATCAAGGTTGTTTAGACAAAATAAAAATTTATAAATCCCTAAAAAAGCAAAGACAAGGTCAAAACAATGTGAAAATATATTTAAAAACAAACAAGTGAACCGTTCTTAAACCTTATATACTGTTTCAAGCACTTTTTTGTGCCAAAACTATGAAAAACACAAGCCATATCACAGGTCTTGTACTTCCAAGGTTATCCATTCTTTTCACCACGAGATGGTACTGATTGATATTATGTGTCCCTTTGTAATGTGTTTTTAAACCAAAATTATCAAAACCAATAACCTTTTTGATTATATTTACACATTATATTTGAAATCCAAATTAAACAATATGTGGGTTGCGTCATTCCTACTTAATTCAACTGTGATTGGCACACACACCGGTGCGTGCAGAGACATATAAGGGTTAACCAATTTGAAAACAGGCTTTTTAATGCCTCTATTATCATTCATTCATTCATTCATTTTCCATTCCCGCTTATTCCCTTTCGGGGTCACGGGGGTCTGCCGGTGCCTATCTCCGGCACACATTGGGCGAGGCGGGGGTACACCCTGGACAGTTCGCCAGTCCATCGCAGGGCAACATTCACACACACACATGCACACTTAAGGGGTATTTTAGATTAGTCAATTAACCTAACCGCATGTTTTTGGGATTGTGGGGGAAACCGGAGTACCCGGAGGAAACCCACGCAAGCACAGGGAGAACATAATTTCCTTCAAGATTTAAAAAATATCTTAACTTTTCTCTTTAAGTCTGAGGCCTTATTCAGACTTATTCAGACTCTGAGTTTTATTATTATTATTGTTATTTTTTTACTACTTTACAATTCGCTCTTATAAATTACTTGTAAAACTTTTTTTTTTTTTGTGACAATGCTTGATATAACTTTTTTTTTTTCGTACAACCCCAGCTTTTATTTTTTCATTACATTACACAATAACTCCACAACAAATACATTCATTCATTCATTCATCTTCTAACCCGCTTATTCCCTAAGGGGGTCAAAAGGGACATCTGGTGAGAGGCAGTGGTGTACCCTGGACAGGTCGCCAGTCCATTGCAGGGCAACATTCACACACACATTCACACCTAAGGGGAATTTAGATTATTTAAATAGCCTAATCACATGTATTTGGGAAAACCCACGCTAGCACAAGGAGAACTCCTTCCAGGAAGATCACAGACGAACCGGCAACCCTCTTAAAGCCACCGGTCTGCCGGTGCCTATCTCCGGCACACATTGGGCGAGAGGCGGGGGTACAGTTCGCCAGTCCATCGCAGGGCAACATTCACACACACACATGCACACCTAAGGGGTATTTTAGATTAGCCAATTAACCTAACCGCATGTTTTTGGGATTGTGGGGGAAACCGGAGTACCCGGAGGAAACCCACGCAAGCACAGGGAGAACATGCAAACTCCTTCCAGGAAGGTCACTGGCGAGCCTTGAACCGACAACCTTCTACCTGGAAGGCCACAGTGCTACCCACTGCGCCACTGTGCTGCCCTGCCTCTATTATGCTATGTTAAAATACAAATGCCAAGGACATATCTGTTCCACAGCATGGCTCTGTATCTCTCTGGAGAACATTGACGGAAAATAGTCCAGCTGCTGAGTACAAACAGCAAGAGGGTCAAAGAATGAGCTCAATGCATTCTTCCCATAGGTACAAACAGTGCTTTTAATAGACCAATCAGTGAATAACAGAGATTCTGTTCATTCATCAAGAGGTTAGAAGAACACACAAATGTTTTTAAGGGGTTGGAAAAGACACATTTGGTGGTGTTTCCATGGAAACGTTTTACCAACCGTTTATCCAAGGGAGGAACTGATCTAGATTTAAACATGTTTTTTTTTTTCTTCACTGAAGCAGACTTGCCCTATTAGCAGCTAAACTTTTTAAATCTGCAGTTCGAAATAGGAGTGTTTGAAGTTAATTACAGACTAAAAGCAATGCTCACTTCCCTTCATTTGGATGTAGGTCGTCAAACCTGACCTATATCAACTCTTGTCCAATGACTTTACACGCTGCAAGGGAATGATGGAGGTTCTATTTTCAGGAACAATATTCATGGCCATCATCAATCTCTTGCAAAGACTATAAAGTCACCTCATCTTCTTCTTGAAAACTCTGTTTCAACACCATGGCGCGACTTCATCAGATCTCACGCTTTCACACCCAGCAGATGTCTAGGAAAGAGAAGTGACATTATTACAGCTCAGAACTCCAACTTCTCACTGTAATCTCGCTCTGAAAGAAGAGCAGACGCGTTCTAGAAATAAAGGGCACTGCTTTTACTGTCTGTTTGTTTTAATCTTCATAATACCGCCTTAGGGTGGAGGTGTGGGGCCTGCTTCTAGCATTTTCTTCTCTGAAACTGACAGCTTTGATGTTATCTGGTTCATTTGGATTGAAGGGTGTTTGTGTGGGTAAATAATCAACATGAGAAATTATCGTGCTGTGTTCAATCCAATATTTGTGAGTGGCAGCTCTAGAGATGATGCTGCTTGCGCACCCGTCTCTCTCTTTCTCTCCCCCCACACTTACTCTCCTCCCACTCTGAAGGACTTTGAATTATCTGGATAGTTGGAGGAGAGGAGTGTTCGTCCAAGGCATTCTGCCCTGCGAGGAGGTTTACGCTCTGTTGCTCTTTTACAAGTCGAGAACACGTTTATCAGCGTCTGTAACTGCGCATCATGGATTGTCATATCGTAAGTACTAATCAAATGAACAGCATTTATTTAAGGACCTCGTCCATTTAAAAAGAAACTAGTTGAACTGTAATCCATGTGCTTCAAAAACCTCGCTGCATCCTTGCTTTGGAATGCTTGATTATTATTTTCTGCTATTGTTGAGGCAGTGTGGGCACATTTGAGCATCTTGACAAAATGTTTTGGCTTTATCTGAGAATGTTTTAAAGTGGGTGGACATGCTCCTGCCAGAGTTTTTCAACAGCCTTCTGCTCATCTTCATTGTGCAAGCTGTTTAGAAACGGCCAAGCAGCCTCTGCTGATGCTTTTTACATATGCTAATTAGCTGAGGTGGGAGAAAGCATGTGGTTTCGCAGCTTCTGGACGATTTAATAAGACAAAAGAACATCAGATGTCACTTGACACTGTGTGGTTTTCGTAAAGGTTTTTTTATGGTGGAACATGTTGCATTTGGTCTTTTTGGTAAAATTTTAATCAGACTTTTGTTTGAAGTTGTACTTAATAACGTTTTTGTTGATTTGAACAAAGCTAATCATCTTTAATTAATTAAATATTAAAAGCTTAAACTTTAAATGCCATTGTACAGTCATTGTATGTATATATATATATATATATATATATATATATATATATATATATATAGTATATATATATATATATATATATAAAGAGAGAGAGTATATATATATATATATATATATATGGAGTATTATATGAGAAAGGATAACCCCTGCTTATGAATGATACTATAGTATACCACTAAGTGGGGCAAATTTTAAAAATACAATAGAGAAAAAAAAATTTCAAGGTGCCAATGTCTACTTATTTTCCCAGGAATTTTAGGAGCTTTAGCATTTTTATTACCATAAAATAAAAGTTCAGTAATCATTTAAAATGAATAAATTATTTTTTTTAGAACATACATATAAAAATGGAAGTTGACACCCCTTGTCATTATACTGTAGTGCCCCCTCTTCCCCTTATATATATAGAATTATTTGAAATTATAATGAATGGCAATAATACATTTTTGATTGAAAGCATTCAGAAATCATCCAAATATAATTGACACGGATTAAACAAATTTTCTAAGGGTGCCATTGTCCATTTTTTTCCCCCTGAAATTTTTGAGTCTTTAGCATTTTTATTACCAAAAGGTGTCCAAAAACAATGTGAGGTCCATATTGATGAAGGGTTTTATCCATAAATATCAGAATTTATAATGCTCATCTGAAATGTACTCAACTCAGTTTTTATTACAAGCTATTAAAACTCTTTATTGATGCCATATTTAGATCTTATTTTAGAGGTTCACCACTTAAACACCAATCCAGTAATAACAAAAAAAAATTAAATACAGCATAAGGTTGTTGTATATGTTGTTTTGAATTGTATTCAGGAACTGTAATGTTATTTTTGGTCCAAAATTTATGAGTCCCTTTTTCACAAAGATACCACGCAGATGTACAGAAGTTTATTATTTTTTTTTTTTTAATAAAATAAGATTATTACTAGGTCAACCATTACCCCTTTCAAATGACAGAACTCAGTGTTACTTTCACATCCATCTATGTCCTGACACAGGGTGAAGCTGAAGGGAGGGGGCAGTGGTGAAGCTACATGGCAGATAGCAGTGGATTAAAAATAAAGAAATATATGAAGGTGACCATTGCAGTCCTGCATGTTTCGACGATGTTAATGGGACACACTAGATTTACTCTGGTCTATTGGCATCTGTGTGCCCCCATTGGGTTGATGCGCTACGCAGTCTGTGTTATCTGCGTATAGGTTGTGATAAAATAGCTGCTGATAGATTAGTTAGCGCATCTGTCTGGATGCGTGTGTAGCAGCATTGGTGGGTTGGGCTTGGTGCACGATTGTCGGACTTTGTTGATTTTTTTATAGGGAAAAAAACTTGTCACCAATTTTTGATATTTTAAGCATTTTGGGAGTGAAATAAACAGTAGTTGCAACAGGGGATCTTTACTTTTGATAGTGGCCTTTGGGGTCTTTCCTGAGGCTCAGTTTGTGAATCGTGGTGCAAGCTTTGCTAAGTTTATGTGTTGACTCGGTTCCTTAAAAACGGTTCCTTACTCTCAAAGTCATCTGTCAAATGCAGAAATGTCAAACCTAACATTTTGGGGAAAATCTAAACTCAAAATTATAATTTTCTTTTTAATACGATGACTTGAATTTTAAATAAAACAGTCATACATTTGTATAGCCAATGAAATCTATATACTCATAAAATATGCATCCTCTTTTATTATGTTCTTTTTTTGCAGGAAGTTTTTATTTTTGGCTACATTTCTTTGCAGACTCAGGAAGTTTTGGATTCAGTCTTAGTTATTTTTACACTTTGAATAAATGCATTTTAGAATAAAAGCTTTAAGAGTGAAATTAAATCAGTGACAAACAGTGAGGGCTATTTAAAAGATAAATTAGGTAATATAAAATAAATGTAACAGTAATCGTTTCTAGTAATGTTTTAATTTGATGGATTATTGACCTGGAACGGTATTAAATGCTGTATTCAGTTCTACAAAGCCTTGGTGTCTATGAAGCTGGTGGATTGTGATTCATTGCATTGGGCTTTAAATGTGCCGGGCATACATCATACTAAGTCCACTGTGGCGACAGACAAGAACTCGATGGATAGACTCTTTTTCAGCAAGCACAAAATCAGTATCTGTTTTGATAAAGCTATTTTTAATTCCCTGTCAGGAGGAATGCGGCCAACCACAAGAGGAAGAAGACATCATGGACATCCCATTGGATGACCCAGAGGCCAATAAAGCAGCTGCCAAAATCCAAGCCGGCTTCCGTGGTCATATGACACGGAAGAAGATGAAACCAGGTGAAAAGTCCAGTGAGGAAGTGAGCAGCAGTGGTGATGCCCTCAACGGCAGCCAAGGGGACTCAGGTCAGTCACCATCTCCTAAAGGGAAACTCATAGTGCAGACATCACTTTTAAAATGACATTCTAAGTCCAAAGATTTCTCCTATTAATAATTTGAGTGATTGTAGTTTTTAGATGCTAGTTTTGTTGTATGGATTGCAATTTCTTAAAAGAAGCATCACGTTACTTTCCCACTAGGCTGGAGCTCTTTCGCTGAGACCGAGTGGCAAAACAAGTAGCAAAATGATTAGGTTTAAAACAGAAACTTGTCTTTTATTCTGATGATTACATGCTTAAGATGTGGTCTCAGCTAAATTTGCAGACATTTATACGTTCCTGATTTCAATACTGCCCTGAGCACCTCTGCTGTGAAAACCACTCCCAGACCTTGTATTTTGACATTGCAAAAATAACAAGCTTGTATATAGTTTTTCACTCAGTAAAAACCTTTTTAAATTAAACCTTTTCTACCTGTATACAATATAATGAATCATTCTTCTACAATTTTGTACCAAGAGACACTTTTTAAAAATACATTTTAAATAAATACTAGTGAGGTTACAGGGTGGGGGGAGGGGGGGGGTAGCTCGGATGTAGTTAGATGTAACCTGTGTCATTCACATTAATGTCATATTGCTTTAAAGTAGATTAAAGAGAAGAGCGTCCTGATTTAATTTAGACAAGTTATATAGTGAAATGTTTATTTTTAAATGACGCTGTTTTGTGGGCGGGCTCAACCCGGACATAATCGCATTCTGTGAAATACGGGATTGTTCAGAATTAGTGTGACCACTGATGGGAATATATAATAATATATTCCAGAGAAGACAGGAGAGGGCTTGAAGTCCAAATATTTACTAAGAGTTTCATGAATAACACATTACAGATATATCTGGGTGAACTAACTGCATTACACAACAGCAACGTGTGACAAAACTCCCTTCACAATGCGTTAGTTTTCACACCCCTTCCTTGTGGCCTGGCCTTATATATGTTCTTAAAAAATGTTTCAGCGAAACAATGTTTGTACCATTTAAATCATATTTGGCTTTAATTACAACTAAAGTTTTTTTTTTTATTGTATTGTGCATCAAACTTTTCATCTACAGCTAACAAAAATGATGATTTAAGTCACAAATCGGACTTAGCAATTATGAAATTCGTGTTTCAGAGCCTGCATTAGTTATAGCTTCTGATTGCAGCAATCCATTTGCTTCTCTTTTCTTTGGATCTCACCTTTTATAGAATGGTGCCGCTAACATTTTTGAAAATTGGTTCCAGCGGTAAATCGCACAACTGGTTTTCCACATTTCTAGCTTCTACGTGGCTCAAATTCACATTTGTTGGTAGCTTATGTAGACTTTTTCAATCTACAAACTGAAAGGTTTATTTATGTATTTTCACTAATGTTACTTTATGCATAATAAGATTAGCGGGATGAAGGTGTCCGTGAATCATCTTCTAACTTGATGTGACATAATAAGTCATGCTCAAGTGTGCTTTTTAATCACTCTCTTAGTCTTTATTTAATTATGTCTTCATTAAGTATAAGTGAGCACATGTCTATTCCCCTAATTGTTTAAAATGCAGCCATTAACCAATGTATCTCGGTTTTGATCTCTCCAACTTACTTTCTCTGCTGGGTGGTGTAAGTACATTAAAGGTTCGCATAGAATTAGAGGTTTGTCTCTTTTGCAGCATAAAATTGCTCCATTTTCTCAAGATGCCTCTTTCCTGTGAACTCTGTATGCAAATGGATCATGAGCGGTTGATCCCTGGAGATTAACTGAGATTCCACTTTGATGCAACAAATAGGACAGCACTGTCAGAGAGACAATAACACTAATAACCAAAGTTTCCACTTGAACTACCTTCCTCTGTGTCGTCCTTCGAGGAGAAACTGGTCATCTGATGTGGAAACTGGGGCAAGTAATGAAAAGGAAGGTGTCCTCTCCAGCCGGGCCCAGATATCCGTCCTTCAGCTGCGCTCCTCCACTCTACCCCACCTCTGTGCCCAATTTAGGCCTTTCCCCAGCAACATCAACCCAGTTTTCAGTTGCTTAGCATTTATGTTGAAGTGTTATTTTTATCTTCAGGTGTTGAATTGAGGTTATGCTCCATTTTTCCCATTTTTCTCAGAACATAATACAAACCAGAAAAAAAATCTGGCTAAATATTGATTAGCAATAGTTTAAAATATACTTTTGAAGATTTTTGTGGGGGGGAAACTAGTCTGCAAGAATTAGTGCTAGTTTAGTTACATACATTATACATGAGCATGAAAAATGTTGGTATAATTTCTGTATTAGGCATTATATCATGTTTGTGGGGAAATTACAATATCTTCTCCCCCTTTAACCTACTATTTGAGATTTGGGGTGATTTTTTTGTGAATATTGATGTTTTAAGCTTTATTTAACATTAATCATTTCATAACATAGTCATATGTGATTTTAATATAGAGTAAAATGGTTCTCCTGTCAACTCCAGAATACAACATGTGCAGTTATAAAATTGTTAATTATTTACTGCTTCCTGTAAAACATGTATCCCCCAGGGATCTATTCTTATCCCTTTGTTATTCTCATTCTACTATGACTTCCATTTGAACAAATTTAACATCAGCTATAATCGTCATGTGGACAACATACAGCTTTACTGCCTATTAACACTTGACCAAAAAAAAAAAAAAAAACAAGGCTGACAAAAAAAAAGACTACGACTTAATTTGTTGTCTAGGATAAATACTCAAGGAAGAGGATAGTGATTTTAGGTATTTAGGAGGGATTATTTATCTGGTTTTCGATTCTCCCACTTAGAATTATTAAGTCAGTTATTCATTCTTATATCTCTTATATATCTATTGTGGTTTTATTCATTGCTAAATCACCTACAAATAATTCAAAATTCTGTGGCAAGACTGTTGGCAAATTTGAGGAAGTGGTACCACATTACATCTGTTTTGAAGTCTTCAGAATTTCTAGAATACAGTATTCAATATTTAATTTTGCATTTGAAGCATTGCATTGTTGGCCCCCTGATTTACCACCTTTATGGATTTCTTCCGATATATGTGCCGTATGTTCTGTGATCTCGCACAAAATGATGTGACAATTGCACTTTCACAATTTCAACTTGTGGAATCCCCATTAGAGTTTGCCGCTGCCCACAACTCAGACTTTTAAAAAGGATACAGAGACATTCTTGTTCATGGATGTGTATAACAATTGACTTCTTGATGCGTTTTTTAATTGTATTCTGTTTTTTTATTATTATTATTTTACTTTTTTGTCATTTCAAAATGTTGTTTTTAGTGTGTGGTTCCTGTTTTAATCTGTGGCACTTTGGTTCATAATAAACCAGCATTTTTCCTACACCTACAGGTTTTCAGATTTTACAAACAAAATTCCTTGATGGAAATATGTGGCTGCTGGAAGCTGCTGCTGATGCATATTAAAAATTGTTCTATTAGTTGAGATGTACAAAAGTGCCATGGTCTTTTTGTCGACAGTCTTTTTTGCTGAATTTGACCAAAATTTTAAAAAGGAGGACTTTTTGACACAATCAAAAAGTAAACAGGAAGTTAAAAAATGTATATTAAAACTCCATATGTTCCAGAGGAAAAGTCAAGACAGATTTTTTACCATATGCTAAAGCTAAAAAAGATTAATAGTATTTTGTTTATAAGTTGGCGTTTCCAAAAAAGCTCATTCAGGACATGTCGACAAATATGCACACCAGCTTTTGTAGAGATATGTTAATGTATTTCCAAAAGAACAGCCATTTTTGTTCGAATTTATCATGCCTAGCACCAGATATTTGAAAATAGATAACACAATAAAAATGGGCATGACCCAACTCAACATGATGCTCCAAATAAATGAGATGGAATGATGGTTTTATGAAAAACTAAAATATAGTTATGAGGCAAAATGCTACCAACCACTATGAGGCGCTGCACTGAAACTTTGCAGGTAACCTCAAATCATGGTTAGTATAACATCTACCAAGTTTAGTCTCAGTACACTACAGTGTAGCGGAGATATTGAATTTTTGAACATTTTTTACATCAAATTTTAATAATCGAAAAAGTCCCTATTACCCAATTCAAAAACAATTGGCTGTCCAATACTTCCTTAATCAAAAGGCTACACATATTTCTTGATGTATAATACAAATAAAATTTGTATAAGTGTATTCAATGAGCAAATCAATGATCTGTATGTCTTCTACCACCAGGAGGGGCAGAGACAGATGCCACATCTGGACCAGAACAGTGAAGACCTTGTCTAGGTTGGATGGCTTCTAGGACGCTTACTACGGAGATTCCTTCTTTGTGTCGAAAAAGTAGTAATTTTAAGCTGGATATGTGGTGTGAACTCTACTTTCTGCTTCTTATCCAGTCTGGGCCCTTGTGTGCTCCAGCATGCTTTTGCATCCCAAAATCAGCACCAGTTTTTTGCTGTATATTTGATATTTATACTAATCTGAGATTGGAGAGAGTTGAATCCGTCATAGAATCATGTAAATTTCTAATAACGCATGATTAGGTTTTCATTTGTAGCCGCTTGCTTGGCCTTTTAGTAGTACGTTTATGTCTTGATTTTACCACTTCCCGATGTGTGACATTGGTAAAAAGTAGAATTCTAACAGGTTTTTCTTAATTATCTTTACTTGTTTGTTCTGTTTGCTCCTTGAAATTGGTACCAGAGCTCCCAAAGCTGCATATGGCATGGCATAGACTGGTTTTGGTTTATTCCCGACCATACATTTAAGCCTTTCAAGGTAGAACATATCATTAGAAGCTTTGAAATTGAGATATGGCGGCTTAATGAGCGGCAGCAAATATCACCTTGCATGGTAACATCAGCACCATTAGGCTCTGTATCAGTTGAAAAGCCAATAAAAATCTCAGAAAATTGCGTTGTCTGCTTTGGGAATGATTTCGTGCTGTCAGGGCTGATCATTATCCTTTTGAAGTCTGTTTAAAAAGAGGGTGATAACAAGCAGACGGTCACATTTATATATAAATGTGTGTGTGGTAAACCAATGGGGATGTAGAGGCACACATCAGAGTTATTAGTGGCACCGGAGCATCTAACTCGAGGGCTCACAGCTGGAAGAGGGCACTAATGAGACCTGCACTGTCATTTATCAAGGTCACACTGCCACAGCATGCCCTAAAAAAAACAACATTAAGACCTTTAGCATTATGAACGTTATTGAAACAACTGTTTTTATGGTTTGTTAAATATCTGAATGAAATGTGAGTTTATGAATTAATAATAATACATACAATGCATTCAACATATATTAAATAAATTCCAATCAAGTTTATTTATGAAGTGCCACACACCACCAGGGGACTGTACACCACTGCACAGTATACAATGGGCAATATATACAAAGATAACAACTAAACATATATACTGTATAAGGTCAATGTAAGAAAGAGATAAATACAAATGATAATATGCCTCTTATTTCACCATAAACTAGAAATGAAGGTTGTGTGACAGCTAAAATACATAAAAAAAATACAATTTCAATTGAAGTTAAAAAAATAAAAGGCAAGGATACCACAGTTTGAGAATAAAATCAACAATCATAATTTTTGGCACTGATAGGTTTAGCAAATACATCTCTACATGGTCAAAATGAATCAAAGCTTAAAATTTAAATGGTTGGTATTATATTAACAGTGTAATTCAATTTGACCAATAGACAATGTTTTTTTGGTCAGCATAAGGTTCTAATGACACACCAATTTTACGCCAAACTAAAATGAAATGATAGGTTAAAAGAGCTGTTTAACCTCCTGACCACTAGTGGGCACTGTGCTGACTAGGGGTGTAACGGTACGCTAAAATCGTATTCGGTTCGGTACAGTGTCTTGGAGAGCTCGGTTCGGTTCGGTTCGGTTCGGCACAAAACAATAAAAACTTACATAATCTTTATTTTGAAAATCTGCCAATACACAGTAGAATTCTTGCATAAAATAAATAAAAGTGACACTTTTGGGTGATATTTTAAATAAATTGCACTCTTTATAAAGAAAAAACACATTTTTTTTAAATAAAAAATGAAATACTGCAACTAGTTAGGACCTGAAAACTTTTAACACTAGCAACAGCTTCAACTTGTATATCAACAAAACTAACTATTCAAGTTTTAAGTTTTTGGCTAAAAAGATTAACCTATCCACATTTTCTGAAGAGAGCACAGATCTGGTTTGCAGTGACAATATCTCCAGCAGTAGAAAATGTTAGATGTGTTGCCTGCCCGATCTCCGTGGAACAATGTCGGCATACAACTTTAAATTTATCCACTCGTCTATCCCGTTATGTATTTTAACAGGGAAGCCAAAGGCGATTTTCCGCACGGACGCTATTGAGTGTCGCACAGTACAGCTGCACGTCCCTCAATAGCGTCCGTGCGGAAGCTCGCCTAGGAACATGGTTCCGCTGCGCTTAATATCGCGCTAATAATACATTTTTATTATTTAATACAAATACCGAATACCGAAACGGTACGCAAGTGTCCCGAACCGAACAGGCCGTACCGAAGCGGTTCAATACATACCGTGAACCGTTACAC
>SRMA01025619.1:4901-75858 GCA_007224835.1 Danionella cerebrum
AAAGAGAACGATGAATGTATAGAGACAGACAGAAGGGATAGACATATGGATGAACCTTTAAAACCACTACAAACCATTTCAATTTGTCTTTTCTTGAGGCTTGAACAAAGAAGACTTTGTTCACATACAGAAATAAATTTTAATTTTTGTTCTATTTATGTACCGTCTAAGTTCCAGCACATTGATAAATAAGAATAAAACCATAGAAAATGTTGTTAAATGCATTAAAGACTTCTCTTCATATTACTTCTCAAGTATTTTTTACAGATCACAACATACAGTATGATATTTAATTGTACCCAATGACAATGGCCAATGTCAAAAGGGGGCAAAGTGCTGAAGTTGTAAATGATGCGTCAATGTAAAAACCATCTCCAGAATGGTCAGTTTCAGTAGCGTGTTGAAGGAATATTCATCATGAATCCTTCACTGATTTGATTGACCAACAGTTCTGAACGTCTCTGATAAGAGATGAAACTGTGGCCAGTGAACAAGTATGACCAAGAGACTAAATCAGAACAAAATTAATTTTCCTTCAAATGGAAAGCATTATTGAATG
This sequence comes from Danionella cerebrum, assembly GCA_007224835.1. Taxonomy (NCBI): domain Eukaryota; kingdom Metazoa; phylum Chordata; class Actinopteri; order Cypriniformes; family Danionidae; genus Danionella; species Danionella cerebrum. The sequence goes on from SRMA01025619.1 coordinate 5,461, forward strand.
TGCAGATAAGTTTCAACCAATTCTTATTAGTGTAGTTTTGAGAGTGCATCTGTTTCTGTGGAGGAATTCTGTCAACAATGACTCCATAGCAAGTTTTGATGGTCTCAGAGAAATGATAATTTTGCTTTACAATAAGATGAATTCTATGTGCCAATTAAGGTACAGACTTCTGCAATCGGGCTAAAAACAAGTGCTTTTTTTATGAAAGGGACGCCAAAAAAGCCACAGTTTAGAATGACTTTTGGAGACTTTTAATGATCCTGAGTTACTACTGATCCTGAATCCTCCTGTTATGTTTAACCTGGATATTGTGACTTAAATACACTGTGCTACTCTGTATGGGAAGCTAGAAAATGTGCAGACTTCTATTTTGTGGATCATGGTTAGGGGTGGAGCAGTGTTGTTTGTGGCATCCATCTGAGTTTTAGTCTTAGTCTTTTTGACTAAAATTTTTTTAGTTTTAGTCACGTTTCATCATTAGTTTCGTCATTAGTTTTAGTCACCAAAAAACAAAAGGTTTGTCAATATTAATATTATAGTAAATATTTAGTTGATTAAAAAAATGTCTTTTAATAAGTTAATTTAACTCTATTACAAAAGGTGTATTTCATTTAATTTCATAAATTAATGGTACATTGTGACATTGTCAAAAGGCTTTTCATCAAAAAATACAATGATCCATATATATGATCTACTAAGGATTAACATTAACTCATGCAAAATAAAGTGTTTTATTTTGTCAAAAAGTGTTTTATTGATGCAGTTCCTTGGGTGTGGTAGCATTTTCAACCATAAAGCGATTTTGTTGACCCTGCTGTCATGATCCCCAAAAACAACGAAAAGTTTAATGGAGTGTGTGCACCACGTCCGGTGGTGGGTGTGACCAGAGAGGGAAAACATGTGCCGGTGAACACTTTATATTTTGAATGACCGTCCATCCTCTTATTCGTTAACAAAACTCTTTCGCATCTCATCAGGTTTTGTTATAACAGAGACATATTTGCACGTCTGGGTCTCTGCGTTCTGTTTACATGTTTACACTGAAACATACTTTAACACTGATTGAAATAGACTTCATTTTAGTTGCACAACGCTCACTTATTGTTGTCATATGGGCAATTTTTTTTTATTATAGCGGAATTTTGGACTTTTTAAATCAGGTTATTTACAGCTGGCTTACTTCTGCAATTTTATATTCATTTTTCAAATGTATCAGTTTGGCAGTGAATGAGAATCCCAACAAGTATTTTTGACAAACATTTGTGAGCCACACATCAAGTGAAGTCACTCTCCAGAGTCATCACAACCGTGGTGTATGTGGATGTTTTATTACACACTTTCCTTAGTTTGGGGTTTTAATCTTTTCTATCAGTTTTTACTGCACTAAAATCACAACATTTATGGCGTTTCTCCAATGAATGAAAAAAGCTCAGTTCAACTACTGATAATCCAATGGATTACAGCTGTTTTACATGGCTTTTATTTGGTGAGAAGTTGTGAGCGGCTAAACAGAAGTCTCGCATGTGACACACTTGATGTTTGTGTATGTAATTTACAAGCTTCAATGATAACGACTCTCTCTGACCAATTAGTGTGCACATACATCTTGCTTGCTCAGCCAATCAAGAAAATGTTGTCAGTTCAGAGTGATGGTGTCTGCTATAGAACCTCCTTGAAGCGAGTTCCAGAAATGGTGATGGTTCTATGGCCACAACGCAGTGGAAAAGCCATTAAACCCACGCTGAACTGAACTGTACCGTGTTGTGCAGTGGAAAAGTGGCATTAGAGTATGAGTGTTTTAAAAGCAAAAGAGGTGTCGAAAAGCAAGCTTTCATGTTTCAACACTAAGTGATGACAAATAATCCACAAGAAAGGTTGATTTTTAAAGGTGAAGGATAACTGTGAATTCTTTTATTATAACATCAATTCAGAAAAAAAACTTCATTTTGTGATGACCGGAGATACAAGATTTTGAGTGAAGTCCACAACACAATTCATAACCACAATGAAACAATCACTTCTCTTGTAAAGATTCTATTGTGTGTCATAGGTAGGTAGTTCTTTGTTATGCATCAACCTGTTAAAATCCGCCTGCTTCATCTCTACTTTTTGTTGTTTGGGCCAATATCTCAGATTTTTCGGATGATTATTTAAAAGTTTAATTTTCAAACAAAGTTCAAACAGTTATTGTTCAAATAGTTTTTTGTCACCAGTTTGTCTGAACTCCGAAGTCTCTGTGTGTTAGGGGCAACCCTCCCCGGTGGTAAAGGAAGGGTTAAACGAACTCAAATGCACACACAAGATGGGATCAACACTCGTTTAATAAATAAATATAAACAAATAAACACAAAAACCCGTGGTAGGGCAAAACCTTACATAAACTAAACTTAGAAGAAATAAACTAGCTCAAGAAACAAACAGGGAAAAATGTTAACACAAAAGGCAATTAACAATAGCTAACCAGCTGGCTGCTGGTAGATTTACACAAAAGAAAACTTGAAACTGAACAGAGACTACGTAGAAGCACAGAACTTACCAGACATGAAGCACAATAAGACATATTAAATATTGGATAATGAACCCGCACATGGAACAGGGAGCAAGGGGCTAAAATAGGCAGAAAGCAAACGAGGGAATGACAAACCAGACATGAGGAGCAGGTGGGGCACATGAGGGCAATTAACAATGACACAGAATGAAGACACACAGGAGAAGGGGCCAGAATAAAAGGTACAACAGGGTGGAGACACAGACAAAGAGGAAGAGCAGGCAGGAAGGGGCAGAAACAGAAGAGTTTGCAAAATAAAAGACTAGGGAAATAAAATAAAAGTAACTGGGACAAGAACCTAACACTGTGCCACTGTGGGCCGTTTTGAAATAAGTAGGAATGACGCAATCTACTTATTAATTTATTTTTTATTTCAAATAATGTTTAGGTTTCAAAAAGGCCTTTAGTTTTGATATTTTTGGTTTTAAAAGGTAATTCTATTAAAAAAGTGAGAAAATATGCGATCGTCTTTTTGTTTCATATTACAGACCCCAAATCGGTGCCATCAGTGCCATTTAGTGGATACTGTTGAGATGAAAAGGATGGATTAGAAGTATTAGGACCATTAGAAGTACAAGACCTGTGATATTGCTTGTGTTTTTGTTGTGGCACAAAAAGTGCTTGGAACAGTGTACTTTTTTATCAAATTTTCACATTGTTTTGACCTCATCTTTACTCTTTTGGGATGTATGAATTTTAATTTTGTCTCAACAATTTATATTTTTGTTTAAAAACATAAAAACTGTTCATTCTCTTTTTTCAGTAAAAAAAATGACAATGTAATACAATTTCATATTTGTATTTTTTTTCAATATTTGTAAAAAAAAAAAAAAAGAAAAGGCTGGGGTTGTACTAAAATGTTCATTAGAGCTAATTGCCAGACATGACTACAGTCTCAAAAATATGCAAAAAATGTTATGGAACATGTATGCTGTTTAACTAACAACAAACCATTTTCCTTTTCGTAGAAAACAGCTAACATTTGTTTCACAAAGAGTTACATTCTCTTGAAATCTTCCTGTAATCATCTTGGTTCTTGGGTTAATAAGGTTAATAAGACACAGCCCTTCACACACTGTAGCACATCTGTCGCATATATTCTCTAAAGAAAGACCTGCAAATAGCAGCAGCAGAGGACACACCTAAAGTCATATACACATAAAATTACAGTCTTATCACACTGGATCTGTATATGATTAAATTCACTTCTTAAGGAAGACATTCAGCCATTAGTCACAGTAGTTAAGCCAACTTTATTAACTTTATATTTGACTGTTTTGTGTTTAACTAAATGCAATGCTATATCATGTTGAATATTTCCAGAAGTTATTGATTACCAAGAAATGGAACACATCACTTAATGTTCACAAACAAAAAGCATTTCTTGAGCATTTGAGCCTTCAGGAAAGGAATAAACAGATAGAACATCAAACCATCAGCAGATAAACTCAACAGGTTTATAATCGGAGTTTTGAGATTATTATCATCGAAGCTTCACGATTACTGTCGGTTAAATATTTAAAGTGTTTTTATTCTTACCGCCAGACTGAGCAGGACGAACAAAATAACACCACGGCGCTCCGCCATTTCGCACCCGTTACCCCGGAGCTCTGGAGTCCGTCTCCGTCTCTCCGACAGCGGTTAGCGGACGCACGGTCAGCGGTGGGCGGGGCTCCATTCCAGAGTCCGAGGGGTGACGAGCACGAGCACGCTTCAACGGTCCATACTCTTCTGTTTGTAAATGTTAAAAAAAGATAAAATATACAATATTTCCCTTAAATGGGACTGAAATGCATTACTGTATTCCGTTTATGTATTTTTTTAATCGTTCCAAAGTTTGCACGAAAACTATAAATAACATTCTTTTTTGTTTGTTGTAGGCTCAATTTAAAGCTATTTAGGAAAATGTTTTTAAAAGGAAACCCCTAAAAATGTCTTCACATTCACCAAGTCTAAGGTTTGGACAAAAATTTAATTGTTTGTGTTTTGGTGTTCTTCCCTTTATTTGTATCTGTATTTACACTCTGGAATATCAATAGAAAAATAAAAAAAATCAATTTGACACATAAAGAAATATAGCTTTCACAGTTGTGTGATTAGTTATGATGTATAAGTTAAGTGTGTATTTATATTGCCATCTGTCAATATTTTGCAGTCCTTTTTGTAATCAGAAAAATGAGAATATATGTGCACAATCACAAAGAAGTAAGAACATTTAAAAGCTGGACATCTGTTTTGAGCTAATGCCTGTTTTTCTTCTGGTCAAACCTAATACCATCACTATATGATACTGTTTTCGGTTCAGGTTAAAAATAAAATGCAAAACCTGTTTGACAATGAAAAAATATGTTGACTAACATTTCATGAGTTTGTTTCACAATAATACAAATGTACCACCAACAGCATAATTCTCTAACATTAGCTTCATCTCTGAAGAGCTTTCCGCACAGAACATTCATGCAACACCATTCAATTTCAGAACATGTACAACACATCTAACACATAAAAGCAAAGAGGTATAAAACACAGAAACTTAATCAACCCTACATAAAACATTTTTCAGTGTATTCAAAAGTGCCCATCAACTCTTTCCTAATCATAGCCTGTTGTGGTACCTATGGTCAGAACGATAATATAAAATTAAAAAAATTTTGGCCACACTAGCAAAGGAAATAGCACACAATTCCTCAAAAAGCTGCATGGTTTGACCCTTATATTGTTGAAAACATCTAAAATTCTGCTACAGTAATAAATATGATGACGAAGGTGTTGCCCCCGTGATGCTGAGCACTTGTTGGTCTTGTTTACTTGTTTACTTCGATGCATGCTCATCCCAATCCATATTAGTTGTGTTCAGATTAAGTTACTGAGGAGGTCATGCCATTAATCGAAGCACTCCATCACTCTACTTATGGAGCCTATAAGTGTGTCAGGGATAATGTCCTGCTAAAAAATAAACGATGGCCCAAATAAACGTAATCTGGATGGAATGGCAGTATCTGCAAGATGTTGTGATTGCTGAACTGGTTCATTGTGCCTTCAAAAAATTAGACCCTAATTTTTGCATCTCACAAAGACCAAAGCAGTCAAATTTGGACTCATTCAACCAAAGCACAAATCTACACTGGTCCAGTGAGCATTGCTTGTGATTCTTGCCTCAAACTAATCTCTTCTGTTGCATCTTCTGCAGCCGATTTCTGAGGCTGATGACTTACCATTAGCAGGAGAGGTGGCTCTTTGTCTTATTTTCCATGTAGGGTGCAAATTTTTTTAATAGAAATTGACTAAAATATGAAATAAACATTGTCAAAGACATGGATGATAAGAAAATTTTTCTATCACAATAGTGTGACTAGAAATAAAGACCAACTGACAAAACCATAATCACCAGATTTCGATCTGTTGAAAGGCTCTCATATAAAATCCTCACTGTACTTTCTTATCGCACTAAAGTTAATTATTAACTTGAATCAGCTGTAAAGATAAATAGGGGCTGTGAATAAAAGCCTTGTTTTTGTTCACCTTGACTTTGAATTTGATTTAATTTGCAGTTACAGTGAATTCTAACGAGTTACAAGACTGTTTGCATTCAGAATCAGTCTTATAAACTTTTAATAGTAGAAAGTAGGTGCAGTGGTTTGGATTAAGTATGGGATTTATTTTTAATTATTTTTATGTTTAACTGACAAACAAATTCATTTGTAGCCATAAGTGAATCACTTGAATTTATTGAAATATTTAAGAATTAATTAATTAATCTCACACCTCATCTAGAAAAACCCAAAGGGCATTTAGTTAATATAACTACTTTAAAGTAATTATTTTTAGTTTGGACCAGTGACAGCTTTTTAATGCCTAAAGATCCCTTAAGAGTGCAGAGATTCAAGCAAAAATAGCAAACAATTACAAATAGCAATACAACATACACAAGAGATTTGTTGGTCATCTGCAGGGTGGAAAAGTGAATATATTTTTTATCAATATTTTGACCTTTTGAACTACCCAGTTTGTGTGTGTGTGTGTGTGTGTGTGAGTCAGTGCTACACCCAGATGAATTCTATCACACAGTATCAGCTATTATGCAACTCGTACTGTAGCAGACAGGGTCACAACCTGCAGGGAGTGGCAGGGACATTTTCCTGGTCATGCCCTGCCTTTATGCCGGAGATGCTCTAATAATGGGGCAAAAAAACTAAATAAACTGTGGCATGCTGGTGATGGCCATTCGTCAAGTTATTTTTGTGTATACTCCAACAACACATAAACACAGTGTCTCTGTCAGTAAACCATGGAGCTTTCAACACCAGAATTAATGAATTTCATTCCTGGAGAAAGCAAGAAATCACTAATGAATTATTTGCTCTCTTCAGTGACATTTGTGTTTTGATCAATGAAGAAATGAAAAGTTTAATATAATTCCACTGCAAGCAACCATTGTCCTGAAACATGCAACTGCTGCATTTGTCTGGCACATCAGAATCCTCTGGCACTGGTTTATGGGACATACACAGCCTGAATCTGACAGAGGTTGCCTCAGTTTTAATGCAGTAACTCACAAAATGGGTCATATGGACGTGTCATTTCAGTAAATTGGATTCCTAACTGTTTGAACCATGCATGTGCTGATCCACCAGTCTCGTTCTTGTGGGTCTTGGGCCATGTTATGTTTCATTGCATTTGCTGTGTTTATATTTGAATGCTTTGTTGCATGTGTATAGATGTGGTGCTGGAAGTATCTATCAGAAGAGGGGTACACTGTGGTGATAAAGTCAAAGTGTGCAAGTGTGGCAGTTGTGGCCTAGTAGATAGGGGGATTGACTGGAGATCAAAAAAGGTTGCCGGTTCGATCCCCAGCTCCACTAGGAGTCGAAGGTGGGATGAGTGTTTAAACTCTCTCCTGTTGAAACACGTCACCAGTTACCGAAGCTCCCCTGGGCACCGCAGCCATGGCTGCCCAATGCTCCCAGTGTGTGTTCACTGTGTGTTTATTCACTGCTCTTTGTGTGCATTTGGATGGGTTAAATGCAGAGCACAAATTCCTTGTATGGGTCACTCCATACTTGGTCGTAACGTCACTGTCACTTTCAAAGAAAATACCCACCACACCATAACACCACCACGGCAGGATGCTTTCATGCCGTTGATGCCAAATTTTGACCCTACCATCAGAATGTTGCAGCAGAAATCGAGACTCCTCATACCAGATAATGTTATTCCATTCTTCTATTTTAACAAACCTCTGCTTTTCTATTGGTTTGAACCAGTCTGGTGATTCTCCTCTGACCTCTGAAATAAACAAGGCATCCGTGCTCACAGAACTGCTGCTCACTGGATATTTTCTCTTTTTCGTACCATTCTCTAAAAACTCTAGATATGGTTGTGCGTGAAAATCCTAGTAGATAAGCAACTTCTCAGACCAGCCCGACTGGCACCAACAACATGTTTACGTGCCTAAATACATTGAGTTCCAGCCATGTGATTGACATTAGAAATTTCTCTTTACAAGCAGTAGGAGTACCCGATAAAGTGGGCGGTGAGTTTAAAAGCATAATCAAACCACAGAAACATTGACACCCTGCCTTCACTCCTTTGCCACATTAAGGGGTATTTTATCACTATCCCTATCACTACCAATTACTCCCTACCCCTGGCCCTGTTCAGAGGTTACTGTTTTGTTGAAAACTGATTTTTTTTTTGCATGGTTACTGTTTGTCCACAGTAAATGCTACATCTTTTCATGTAACTGCACATTTATAAAAACGACTGGCCAATTTCATTTCTCATTTTGAAATTAATTTTGAAAACGTATGTTTCCTGTCACCAAACAGTGACACCATTGTTTTTGCAAACTCAGTGATGAATACTCATTTTTTAAAATGGCACCAACCCACCCATGTATATCCATGCATACATCCTTCCTCCTTAGCACAACCATCCATCCATACATACAACCACCCATTCATCCATCCATCCCACCAATCACCTATTCATCCATCCATCCAACCACCCACCCATCCATCCATCCACCCATCCATTGTTTTGTCTGTCAGCTTGTACTGGAATCTTATCTTTATTTTGCCGAGTATAATGTATAACAGAAATGAAAACTGAGGATCTGGTGAAAAGTGAAAACACATTAGCTACTGCCACCTGCTGCTTCCTCGGAGGATAGTATTCTATTATTGATTACGAAGTAAATAATTTCAGTAATACAATTTAATCAATACAACAAAGGCATTGATAAAAACTAAACCAATTTGTCATATAATCCATATTATCGATTATTTTAAACATTATTAATGCAGCTGTTGCTTTCAAGATATTACAATTATTATTTTTATACGTTTAATACGTTTTATGCGTGAAATAATTATTTATATAGTAGCAAATCACGAAAAAGGTTCTCACACGAATTTTAAAACAAAATATTTATTGTTGGACTGTGCAATCTCTGAGTCTGAAGAGTACATTTTTTAAACGCGGCAGAAGGGAAAATGTTATATAAATAACGGGAAAATAACAAAAGACGTGTAAATGTTCTAAATAGCACATTAACACATAATTCTTTCCTACAAACTTTCATTTAGCAAGCGCTCTGCTTCAGCAGAGCTCAGGCAGCAATGCACAAATGCCATTTGGAATTCCCCCTTCCGTGACCCTCTGGGGCAAACCAACATGGCGCCAAAATAGGTGTTAGTGTATTTTTTAAAGATGTTAAACATTAATAGTAAAACAATGTCTTAGAAATAATGGTTATACATTGTTCATATATAGCCCTTCTGTATATTTAAAAAGTAGTAGAGAAATGTTAAAATTAGCTTTTTGAGAGCGAACAGAGGAAAAGACACCCCTATCTCCTGCTCAGATTGGTTCAGTCCTGCTTCGCTGCTGAGAGCGTTTGTTCTCTGCCAGTGAGACTGTGTTGTGTTTGTGTCCACAATTGCGGCAAATCACAACTAGCGTTAAACTTAAGCATGTCTGTGGCTTTTGCACCTCACCGGCAGCGAGGTAAAGGCGACATAACGCCTGCCGGCATACAAAAGGTAATGCAAAACTATTTTTACACAAAATACACTGGGCAATGACGTTGGCTGTGCAGGTTTATGCTAGTTACGGTTAGCCGGAGCATCTCTCCCGCCAACACTCGCACTACATCACGTTTGCAATGCTTATTTTTGGCTATTTCCCACCTTAAGCAGGAACGGAAAGATAAATGATTTGAGAAAGATGGATGGCGATTACACACGTGTCTGAAGCGGTTATATTATGGTCAATTTGATTGTACCTTTGTTACGTTAGCCGTTACGTGCTGTGCTCCATGTAAACGCGTATCACAATAGGGGAGCCAGGAGATACAGAGTTTGCAGTTTTATATTCGTATATTTAATACATTCAGCTTTTCCTATTAAATTTAAACATGGGAAATTTAAATTCCTGAGTTTTTTTTGTTATTATCATGTTAGGTACGCACGTCAATGGCACAATTCTTAAAATCAGCATCAGCTGCTCAAAGATAGATTAATGCTGAAAATGTTTTTTGCCAACGACGAATATTTTTGTTACTGACATGCCTATTGAAGCGAATAAGCTTTTAATTTGAATAAAAGTATAATTTATGACAGTGTAAACTGGTTCTCTATAATATTTGTCACAATGTGCTTTATGTGTAAGGAATATGAAGCAGCTTGAAGTGAAGGAAAGAGTATTTTTTACTAAATGAGCTCATTTTCAGTGATTTAATAACAGAATGACATTTAACACAATAAGAGGGGTTTATTGATACTAACATTGTGGTATATGTCTCATCTTTAGTTGCTGGATGAAAACAATCAGTTGATTCAGTGCATTATGGATTTCCAGAGCAAAGGAAAAACAGCTGAATGTTCACAGTAAGTTCTGAAAACCTGATTCTGGCTGGATCGAGTATTTTCCCAACGGTTGGTGAAGAGTACTGCAAGGAAAAGGCTTTCCTGATCAGATAAATGTTTACATTATCTAGTTAGTAACAGTTAGGCACTGAGCAGTTAGATTCCAATCAAACACATCAATGTACACTACAGAGATATAATCAGTTTATTGGCTAGCCGTAGTTGCTACCAGACATAACCTGCAAATGTGCTTTTTGTAAATGTGGTTCAATGAAAACATTGATTTAATTTCCACACAGTTGTGGCCAAATGCAACAAATCGCTTAATGACCGGTAAATATAATTGACCTTGTTATGTTGATGCCTTAAATTGTATGTGACATTGCGCCTTATTTATCTAAATATCTGCAGTTGATTGATTGTGCTCCCACTGTTAACAATGATCACCAGAGACTGTAATTAATAGTCAAGATCCAAGAAGCATCTGAGCTAATAATTTCTACACACACATAAGCTCCCTGTCATCTCATTAATTGACAGATGACCAACCCACTTTTCTCACATTTTTTTTAAAGGGAGGTGTAAAGCCTCTTGCTGAGTCTCACAGGTGTTGTGAGTTGATATGAGAACGTTTTATCTTTGTAATTCAAATATATTGTATGATCTGCCTAATGAAATGTCTACTTCTTTCTGGCAGTTACCAGCAGATGCTGCACAGAAATCTGGTGTACCTGGCTACAATAGCAGACTCCAATCAAAACATGCAGTCTCTGCTTCCAGCGGTGAGGGTTTTTTCAGTCACATGTTTTTGTTTTTGTTTTTTTTTTGCGCTGCACCCCTAAATCCATAAAATCGACTATTGTCAAAAATATTAATCTTCAACCAATTCCATTGTCATAAGATGGCATGTCAAATTATTTGTAGAATCCAAATTATTGGATTAAAGTATCTGAATTGCACATTTTTCTGATTTTACGTTTAAGTTATTAATAATTGGACTTGATTGTGACCCACATGACTCACCAGATGACCAGCTTTTTGTTGTTTTAGTGCTTTGCCCAGAAATTGGATTCCATGACATTGGAACATGGGAAGTACAAAAAATAAACTTTAAAAGTGTAGAAAAGCCTTGATTCCCGGTAGCCCTTCACAGCAGGGTTTGCGGATGACATTTAAATGACGGACATCAATGAGCAGTCTCGTTATTTGTTCACATGTATGTCACATGTGCTTTCTAGTGCGGTTGAGGGATTGACAAGCATTCCGTTGTTTCTCTACAGCCACCTACTCAGAACATGCCAATGAATCAAAGCGGCGGTGCCCCACAGATGCCTCACGGTCACAGTATTCCCTCTGAAGGGCCGCCGGCTCCACACATGCAGGGCCAGATGAATGGACAGATGCCAGGTAATTTTAAACACTCGTCGTCTTCTGTGGAGTTAATGAAAAACTGATTTAATCTCTTTTGCTCCACTACACTGTGAACTACTTGCTTTATAAAAGCACCATAACCATCTTCATAGTTTCAGACTTGTCTAAATAAAAACATTTTTCTTTACATGTGTCATTATATAACATTAAAAATATGAGTAATATTAATGAGTAAAATTTCTTAGCTTTTCTACAGAGTTGTCAACTTATAGAATGTTTATGAAACGGATAATTACTAAACTACTTGATAATACAAGCTCTTTTGGTTTGAATCTCTAGGTCCAAATCACATGTCGATGCAGGGTCCCGGGCCAAACCAGAGTTCCAGTTTACCCAGTGGTTCAATGAACATGCCGCCCAGCAGTCATGGCTCTATGGGGGCATTCCCTCATGCTGCGCCCTCTTCACAGCAGGGCATGCAGTCGCAAGGGCAGATGAACATGAACCAGGGGCAGATGAACATGAGCCAGGGGCAGCCCATGGGTAACTACGGCCCCCGACCCAACATGAACATGCAGCCCAATCAGGGTACAAATGTGCTCTCAATTAATTACATTAATATTTGTCTTTTATTACAAAATAAAAGATTTGGGGAAAATCCGCAGAATAATTTGGTCACAATGCATTTAACACAGAAAAATGGCAGGGTTGCCAGGTTTTTATCATATATGGGAATTTAATCTGTTGTAATTGAGCATACATTTTAATCAAAGTTAACCATGATGGATTTTTATGTGTGTGCTTTTTTGTTTTTCACTACAATTTGGTTAAATTTTTTTTTTTGTTTAAACTAACACGTATGAATCTGAATCTTTACATTTTGTTGTTTCTTTAAGTGGAGATAACATTTATTCTGACACATATTGAGGTTTTGTACTGGTGGTGTTATTCAGGGCCCATGATGCACCAACAAGCTCCATCCCAGCAGTACAACATGCCCCCTTCTAGTGGTGGTGGGCAGCATTACCAGGGACAGCAGAACCCCATGGGCATGATGGGCCAGGGCAACCATGTGATGGGACAGCGGCCAATGCCTCCCTACAGGCCACCACATCAAGGTAAATCCAATTATGATGTTTTAAAAGGGATGCCATGCCCCAAAACTATTACTAACCACTCTCCTCAATTCTGTTTAACGTGGGTTATATTAACTATAGATTTCCTAGTCTTTTGTGAAAAGAAGCAAGCATTTTTTAAATTCCTATATTCACCAATCCTGGTCAGGGCCTGGTCCTAGTTTCGCCAAGGACCTGGAGTAAAAGTGATTTATATTTATATAAATCTTGCACGCCATCAAGGCTACATTCTTCTTGTGATGCAGTGAAAATTCAATTAGTTTTTTTTTTTTTTTCAGTTTAAAAAATATTTTGGTGTTTTGCAATGTAAAATATTATGAATGAACCAAAGATGAATCAATTTGTGCTGCTTTACAGACGGTTCAGAAATCCACTTGGCAAAAGCTTCTCTTTGGTGAGCAGCAGATCGTTGGTATCGCTCCACCCCTGATATTCTTGTCTTTTTAACACGTTACGATGGTTTTGCAGGGCTCTAGAGTGCGACCAATTTGGTCGCATATGCGACCTAATTTCTCAATGGTGCGACTAAAAAAAAATCAAAGGTTGCACCGGTGCGACCCGTCGTTCGAGTGGGAAAAAAACGAAACTCCGTCTACGGCCGGTCCGCCTCCTGCGCGCGGCTCACAACACGCGTATCACCCATTCATGCGGCACAATACGTGCCTATTGCGGCAAGCGCGCCGCTCAATTCGCGTTTACCGCGCCGCTGAAGCCTCAGACGCGCGCAAACGCGTCTTTGCATTGACTTAACATGGAAACCCTCCGCGCTTACCGCGCGAACCGCGTTCGATGTGAACGTACCTTTACAGCGGCAGGCAGCTGCAAACAGATCATCAGACGAGGCCGAGATGATAATTAAGTTTAACGTTGCCTACAATATTGCAAAAGAAGAACTCCCCTTCACTAAATTCAAGTCCGAAATAATTCTTATGAAGAAAAATGGCTTGAACGTAAACCCGACGTACAGCAATGATGTCACGCGCACCCAATTTATAGCAGTCATCGCAGATACATTGAAAAAAAAGACATCTGTGCAAATTGCGAACAGTGCGTACATGGAATTCCTGATCGACGGAGGCACATATATCGCCACAAAGGAATGCATCATTGTGTACGGTTGCATCTTGCGGAAAGGAAGACCGATGAATATATTATTGAACACATTGAGGTCGAGCATGCTCATGCCCAAGGTAAGCCATGTCATGTCATGGAGCCTATGTCAATAATATGCCTACCGTCTCGTTACTGCATTAACCATAATATTCTGACACTTAAAAATGAAAAAAAATAAATAAATAGGCTGCATTATAAACTCTTGATCTGGGTAGTAAATGGTATTATCGTTTTTATTTGTATTTGCTGCTCTTAGGGACCAAAATCAGTTTAAAGTTTAAATTTCAGCTCAGTAAAGCACTTTAAACACCTTTTCAGTAAGTTTTAGTTACCTTTCTTGTGGAATTGTGCTTCAAATAAAGAACTTTATATTGACCAGGTTGTTAGTTAATCATTTACAAGTCAATATTGTCTATATGGACAGTGATTTAAAAAAAAAATGAATAGATAACTAAAAAAAGTGAACTTGTGAAAATGCGGTGTTAAATGTGATGCAGTTGAAAATTTGGGTGCACCTAACTTTTGTGCTGGTGCACCTAAGAAAAAAATTTAGGCGCACCAGTGCAACCAGTGCAAAAAGTTAGTCTAGAGCCCTGTTTTGGACAGCTTTCTTTTTTTAGTAATATGAAATGACTTTTGCAATGATCCTGATTAACAGATAAAATTGGCATTAATCTAACCAAACTCTTGAAATACACAATTTATTTTATGTTTTAATTTAATTTTTTTTTTGCTGCTGATTGTTATAACTGTTTTTTTAAAGCTGGCAGTCTTGCGAACTTAGCATCATTGTTGCTAAACATTCAGTGAGCATGGCTGTGTTCAGTGTTTAGGCTCGGTGATGTGGCCTAAAATAAAATCTATGATTGATGTTTACACTTTACAAATGTAACTTCAGCGGGTTCTCAATTGCAGAATATTAGAAGCACAAGACTAAAAAAGAGACCACCACATCTACCAATAAAAAATAATTACATTTACTTTTAATAGTTGGTTACCTAGCTCTTTCATATGCTGGTTTGTTAGATATTTATATAAAAATAACTAGGTTCATAATTAGATTTAGAAAATTCATATATTCCTGTAACGTAACTGGATTTGCTGACAGATTGTTATTGAAGCTACTAAAATGCCTAACTTGAACTTCAAAACTAGATAAAAGCAAGAAGCTACTGTAATAAGGGTTCCTTGTTTAGACTGTGTCATTGGAGATCTTCCCTGACATGAGCATGGGTTCTTGATTGTGCATGTATTCTAACAATAAGGTGATTTTTTTTATTTATTTTTTTTAAATCTCGCAGTGTTTTTATACTTGTGTTTGGAATTTCATGAGCGAGAGCATATATGGGCATCTAAACACTCACCTCATCTTCTATGTTTTCACTTCTTTTTATTTTTATTATTTATTTATTCATTAGAATGGACAGTATAGGGAGAAAAGAAATGACCTGGGAAAGAGGGAGTGAGGAAGGATGGGTCTGGATTCAAATGCTGTCAGGATTGAAAACCAGCCACAGTTATTTCATATGTGATGGCAGTGTTTTGGTCAGCGTTGTTGTTCTGTAGCATACTCATAGCTCCTCATAGCTGCAGTTAAAGTGCCAGCAGTGTATAAGACGAGCGTATTCAAAGATGACACTGGCCGATGTATAGAGAAGATAAAGTTTGATCCAGGCTCAAATTTTTATTGTTTTTTTTTTTTTTCCCAAAAGAACTGCGTGTCTTTTCAAACTAGGGCTGGGCACTATGACCAAAATTGTATTTTAAGGTATGATGCATTTCATTTCACCGTAATTTTTTTTATATAGGCAGTTATTCCAGAAAATGTACAAAAGGGTTTTATGTATTTATCTCTAGAAAAAAAGCACTTAATCTTATTAGATTATTTTGTATTTTATTCCTAACTTTATAATGTAACTAAATGACAAGTTCCTCCTCCTGGGCAGGATTTTTTGAGCCCCCCCACCCTCGTCTGTTCCTTTCTCCTTTTCCATGGTTTTTTTACAACCTCCCAGCATATCCTTCAGTCTTGCATTCAACAGTTTGACCGATCTCAGAGTTGGCCATGCCCACTTATTTAAATTTTGCGGAACATTCTGCGGTAACGATAAATACAGTCATACCGCCCAGCCCTTGTTTAAACAACTTAGGCAGGTTTGAAAGAAGCAAAGGGATTGGACATGAAGACAGAGTATTGCCATTTTTGCTCAGCAATCTCTCTCAATGTTTTAGGTCCCCCTCAGCAATACCCTGGTCAAGATGAATATTACTCAGAGCAATACAGTCACGGAGGACAGGGGGCGCCTGAGGGTAAGAGACCTCTCATGGGTTTTTTTTTTATATTAAATATTTCCATATACGTCTTGCACTAAAGACTTAGACTACTTCCTTTTTATTTAGACTTGTAAATGTTCTATTTTTTTGTATAAAAGAAATAATTATCAATTATCCAAACCTTTTTTTGGGTGGAAATATTTTGACAAATATTGAGCCCATTCTTGCCAATGGAAAGCATCTTGTATGTTCTCTCAGTGTACACCACTGCATTTATGAGGCTGAGTGTCAAAACAAGGGGTAAAATGGTTGTGATCTATATGGTAATTGCCTGACCGTGAGTTACTCTGAAGATTACACAGTTCAGTTAAAAGCAGTTTTTCTCGACTGTGATCCCCACAACTTTCTGGATGACCAACTTTCTTTGGTATTGAGACTTGGCTAGAAAGGACATTTTCTCACATTTATTTCTTCCTGATTTCACTGGGAATGTACACAAAATCCAGGTGTCAGCAATTCATTTACTTCTCCTTTGAAATTCAGCTATCTGTAGAATGGTTTCTCTGAAAATCAGGTTGACCAGTCGATCGCACAACAGCTTCAGTTTTTATGTCAAAATCACATTCAACAATCAATAGGCTTTTGCCACTCACTTCATGACTTGGCCTCTTTAAATACAGTTGCATGGATGGCAGTGAAGGGGGCATGGGTCACGTCTATGCAGGAAGTAAACAACTGGGATATAGACACATCTCTAGATCTCGGGATTATTTTCTTGAGAACAAACACGTACATTCTTCTGCATCAGATCAACTCTTGTCTTTGGATATTAGATCTGCACTAAAGGCTTATAGCTATGCTCAAGAGAGGTTGATGGAAAATATAACTTTTACTGTTTGGTTCATGTTGATGTGCTCATGATGGAGAAGCTCAGAGAGGTATGACGTCATCGACCAATCACAGAGATTACGCTCAGCAAAGCTACAACTTTTGGGAGGTTTAGGCGTTGAGTAGATGATTATTTTTTTCTCAATAATCAGCTGTGTTCTGTTCCTTCTTTACTAAGAAAGCTTGCTAACTAACTAACCCTCTAACCTTTTACTGTGAAACTATGGTGCACAAGCCGAGGCACTTTATATTAGCAGTCAAAACTGCATCTAGGGAAATTACAATTGGGAATCCTCAACCACTCTCTGTACTCTTTTCATCAGAGAAAGTGATATTTTTGTCCTTTACCCTTTGAATCAGTTTCTTCTTCTTCTTCTACTGTTTTTAGTTATTTTTTACCTGTACTTAAGTAAATAAAAAAGAAGAGAGAATGACATTAAATAATCTTTTATGTTAGATTTCATGCAACAAATGCACGTATGTCCTAAACCATTATTGAAATCAGTAAAAAAAATCACTAATCGCTAGCCACGTAACAGCTATTTTTCACGTACGAGCCTCTTTAAAAAAGACAGCACTTTTAAAAGGTGCAAAATTAAGAAATTTTGATTTTTATAGTAAATGTATGGCAGTTTTTGTTAAATAGATAGACATGACTATGGTATCGGTCTTAAATGTGGTCTTAAAAGTCTTGCATTAGACATTGTGAGACATTCAGAAATCGTAAAGTTTCCTAAATAATAATCATTGTTGTATTGAGCTATTATGCTATTATTTCTTTTCTGTCTGAAGTCAAATAAACATTAACCTGCACAAGTGTTAATATAATTTATAGAAGTAGCATTAAAATCTACTTGTACTGTAAAATTTTAAATGATTATACCTGACATGGTAACTACTGTATATCTAAAACGTTCTAAATGATGCTTAAAAGAAGTATATTGATATTAGTACATTGATATATTTATTAACAAAGACAAAAGACTGTTTTTTTTTAAGAAATAATGCAAAATAGGTACGTTTATTTGTTTTCCACAATTGAGCAGCCCTTAACACTATTACCCTCTAAAAACGCCACTTTGAGTGCAGTTTATCTGCACTTTTTTACTGGATTTACTTGTTGATTAGAACAGCATCCCCTCCCCCCTATGGTCAGACAAGATAAATAAAGCATTTAAACGAATGATTTGATTTTGTCTGTGGCTCTACACATGCCTCTGTTTTTAAAAATTCATTTGAATGACATTGAATTCCTCTTCCTAAAGGAAACTCTCAGTATGGTCAACAGCAGGAGGCGTATCCCCAGGGTCCTCCCCAGCAGCAGGGCTACCCTCCACAGCAGCAGTACAGCGGTCAGCAGGGCTACCCTGGACAACAGCAGGGCTACGGTAAAAAAAAACCCAGTTTTTATACGATTCTAAGTGGTTTCCGCTGACCAAGATATGTAAATTAACTCGGTCAGACTGTTGTCAATCAGGGAACTGTTGTCTTGGAGACATGTATATGATCTTTTGATTGATGTAGAACCCTGAGGTAATAATCACATGTTTTAAAACCAGCAGGTCCATCTCAAGGAGCTCCGAGTCAGTACCCAAACTACCCTCAGAGCCAAGGACAGCAGTATTCAGCTTATAGAGCGCCCCAACCGGGTCCACAGGGGCAACCACAGCGCCCCTACGCTTTTGACCAGGTGAAGAACTCATAGATTTTATTTCAATGGGCCATGCATCACCCTTCATATTCATTAAAACCCCTGTATATTATTCCAATGTCTCTTATTCTCAATGTAATTAAACAAAAATACTGCACACAAACATTTGGGCTGTGTTCACATTTTACAACAGTCTCTGAAGGGAAAAAAATAAAACGATACATTTAGTTGGGATGTATTTTTCTTTCCACCGCCCTTTTATTTTTTTAACTTGTTTCCCTTTTGCAGGTATATGAATAAAATGGAAAGCAAATATGTTTTGTTTTAATTGTGTTTAATAAATTAAATTGTGAACCTGAT
This sequence comes from Danionella cerebrum, assembly GCA_007224835.1. NCBI lineage: Eukaryota > Metazoa > Chordata > Actinopteri > Cypriniformes > Danionidae > Danionella > Danionella cerebrum. Next base: position 24,670 of record SRMA01025619.1, read on the forward strand.
GAATAATCAGAAACTTAGCATAACAGAAACAGGCTAATAGTCTTTAATTTAAAACAAACAAAAACCCTTTCTCTTCTACACTTGCAAAGATCGCTGTGACAGTGCCTCGTTCTGACAGGAAGAAATGACTGATTGCCTTTTCTTGATGAGAGTTGACCATAATACAGGTCAACAAAAGTAATATAGATTAATGAAAACCACTAGCTTTCCAAAAAGAATGCACCAACCCACATGATGCTGAGGGGTAGGGGTACGTGAGAGCAGTGGATCTCAGTGGTACTGTGTATACAGAGCTGAATGCAATTAACTATGGTGAATAACAAGTGTTTGATTTTGTTCAATATTAGTTGGTGAATTTAAATATGTGTTCATTTATACACTTAGCAAATTTAAGGCCTTTACACACCAATGTATCTGTTGCACTGCAGCGGCTGTATCGTCAGCTGTCTGGGGTAATTCTCTTGTGGTTAGAAATGAGTTTACTGACCCACTACTGAACACTAGGTGGTGCTTCGATGAACTTTAATGTTCACACTGCGTGATACGCATTTGTAGAGAAGAAGAAGAGGAGGAGGAAGGGCATCATCTTTAAATATAAAGCTTAACTAATCATTGTATGGTGGACAAAGTGATAAAAAAATTCAACGTCGAAGGCTCTTCATTGCATCTTCTCTTTACTTCCACCTCTGCCCCACTGAGAGTACCTCCTCGTTTTGCTCTCAAGCTGCCCTTCTCAGTTGAAGACCAAATGACAAAATCACAGCGTTTCTTGAAAACACTCTACATTATTTCGGACTGATGTTTAAAGTCACATTAGCACTCTTGTACTTCAAATTAAAGATCCATTGCAGGCAGCAGATGCATAGGTGTCTAAAGGCCTTTGGTCAGGAAGACATTTTTCATGTTCAGTTGAATTGCAAAATAAATTAAATTCCAAGCCTCAGGAAATCTGCTAATTGCATTTTAGTGTAAAACCCCCAAAAACAGTCACAGACACCAATATAATTGTCTGCCTCTGTGTTTTCAGGCTCAGTATGGAAATTACCAGCAGTAGATGTGTCTTTTGCTTTGATGTCTTCGTTCGGATAGTGTGTGTGCGCGTGATCCGATGGAAAGAAGCACAGTGTGTGCTTTTGAAGAGATGAAACTCTATTCTCTAATGCAGACTGAACAGTGCATTCGTTCCAAGCATCTGAACAACCGCCGGCTCCATTCCCAGCATTCCTGTTAAATCATGATCGACGTAGTCACTTACTTCCAGCCAGTCCTGACCTCCAATGTCAGCCATCCACCTGAGCCTTTGGGTTATCCGCAGAACACGTTTATGGAGATTTGTGTTCTTGATCTTGGCTCCACCATTGATTAAATTGATTGAGAAAATAATGATGTATGAATTCAAATTACGGTGAAGAATCGAGTGAACTCTAACCAGATAAAGTTCACAATGAATCAAAATAGCAGCAATGCCTTACATGAATCAGCTGCCTTATTACGATGGGCGGTGATCTGTTTGTCTAAATAGTCATTGTGTTGTGCTTGTGTTCTTCTCCTCTCCTGCAAACGTCAGAGAAGCAATAATAATGCTGGAGAGAAGAAAGCTGGCAGAGAGGTGAAATTGGTTTTAAATATCAGGTCAAATCGACGCTATTATGTATAAATATACTTTATGCTTTATAAAATAGAGCTCTGATAGAGTCCAAGTGTTGAACTGTTGCTCAAAGTCTCGTCCCTTGTGCTCATTGACTGTATTGAGAAATGTTTTTGTTATTTTTTTGTAGATGGGAAATTGGTATGAAATGATGTGTATGTCTTGCAAATATTTGATTAAACCATTGTGGTACTGTACTGTTGATTTTCAATGATTTTTCACTCAAGGTTTAAAGGGTAGCATTATTTAAACTGACTTGTTGCATCTTCAGAAAGATCAAAATGTAAATTATTACAGATTGTTTGAAGATCAAACATTAAATGAGCAAATTCTCATGTTCACCAGAAGTGTTGTACGATATGGAAGTTTGTGCCAGCCTTTAATATTAGACATTAATATTAGCTGTTCCTTATTGTCTTTTTACCAAACAGGTTGTTGAAAAAAAAAGGATAGCTGGGTCCATAACCCATACAACACAGGCTAATAAATGTCAAACCCATACTTACATCTTTTTTTTTTTTGTACAACCCTAGCTTTTTCATTTTTTTTTACAAATTAATTATAATTACATTACAAAACAATTCCATAAGAAAGGGAGAAATAAGAAATGCAATTGCTGAGTATTGTCATTTTTTGACAAAGAACATTTTTATTTTTTATGACGAAAAATGCGTTCTCACATAGGTAAGGTTTGTCTAACGTCTCCATTACAGCGTCTATCAATGTAGCTTCAATACAAAGTTGAGTATTTGAAGTTGCTCGCAATTAATCACTCTTACCTCTACTATGGGATTACATTAACGCCACAATTTTGAGCGCAGTCCTATTTTGAGAGGGCAAAGAGACATTTTACATACACGCAAACAGCGTTTTGTGAATTTAAGGTTCTTTTCACAAAAAAATACGTATTTTGAGCAAGCACTTGTTTGTACTTGTGCGCTGACAAACTGCCACAATTTCAGCCAGTCAGTCTTCTGTAATCTGATTGGCTGGCCTGTAAACATATCACAACCTTCCCTCAGCTGAAAATGAGAACATGTTTGTTTTTTGATATTTTTTTCTTGCTATTCAGGGTACCGTACAATTGTACTCAGTTGAACAAGAGAAATATAGAAAAATACAATCAAATGAACATTAAAAGATGCGTGAAAACTGTATAGAAACGTGATAAGTGAGAAAAAGTAAAAGCCAATTTTACGCTCAAATTGTTTTTTTTTCTTTGCGAGAAGAACAATTTACTCACAAAACGCAATCCTCGCATGTGCAAAATGTCTTGCGCTCTCAAATGTTAATGGTTCCAATGTACAATGCATTCAATATTGGTATTTTGGCAGCATATTGGTGGCGAAGGTATTGTCAATAGATGATGGGTGGACCGTGCAACAGAAGTCTAATTATTTCTTGTCCACAAGAGGGCATTACAGATTGAAGAAAGTACATCAGACAAGCAAGCAAAACAATGAGTCAACGATCTGAAAATGTATCTAAGGGAAAAAAAAATAAGCAATTACATTTTATTTATTTATTTTAGAGTTTTTCATCAAACAGTGAATTGGATCTATGTCAAATCAAGATTACCTCATTTTGAAAGGCTCCCTGAGGATTACGTCTATTATGAAGGAACTAGTTTGTTGGAACTACAAATAGTCACACCCCAAAACCACATTCTGTGTAATAGTTAATAAGATTTATTCTTATATTTCATAATAAGTTATATCTTATTTTTATAGCTTGTTACAGCTTGTATTTAGAAAAATACATACTAAATATCTATTTTTAGTATGTACATACTAAGTATTCATCAGCAACACTTGACCAATCGGTAGCAGTTGCATCTTGTTTCATCGATTAGGAATTTCTTCTGCATCATACTCACAGAGATCGTTTAAACACTAAAAGGTGCCCTTATTCTTAATTTGGTGGATATATACTTCTCTAATGAGGTTCCAAATTAAGCCCAATTTATACTTTGCCATCAAGGCTGTGCCCAGTCTATTATGTAGCTTCTGTGTTGACACAGGCCCCTACCCTATAGCCTGGCCCACACCTCCCAAAAACTGTAACCACATAAAGAGTATTGGTAGACCGTCAATGATTGGTCAGTTTGATCGCAGAGAGTTTCTTCTCCACCGTGAGCTCAACAAAGAACATTATGGACCACATCAGTAAGCAATTCACAAATGAAGTGCAGTGTAACCATCTGTACCTCTGTTCTTCAGGCGAGTATACCGATCGACAACAGGAAATGATAACACAGACAAAGAAGTTAATATAATCACGGTCTTGACGGTTGACACACAGCTCACTTACATGATGACGTGATATTGCAGGAAGGCTGCGAGTATGCTACGTATAAATTGGGATTTAAGATATGCATCATCAAGGACACATGGGCTACAAACAAAATAACACTGTTTTTATATTAATGTTACCAGGCAGCTCTGCTTTGGTGATCTGATACTGGTTTAATATCAGCACTTCAGGAAATCACACTTTTAACATTCCAAACAAATGAATGCCGTTACATGGGAAAAGGATTCTTGCTTTACAAACAACTCCCAACTATGGAAGAATTGCAGCGTTGGCCCTGAAGAATAAGGTAAAGAGGAGTGTGTGTTGTGTTTGAGAGAGTCGTGGAAAAATACAGACATAGCAGCTTTGAAACTTACCATATTCTATAAGACTTGGCTGAGCGATTGATGTTTGGCACATTTTACAGCGGAGTACCAACAATTCTAATGGCTTTTATAACATATTTACTTCATAACACAGAAAAAAAACACTGTTATGGTTATTATTGTCCAGGATAAGATGCTTTATATATTGACACCACCTTCATGTCTGTGGGGTTCTAGACAAAACCTGAATGCGTGGTTAAAATTGCACCACTTTAAATTGAAAGGGGTTATAGACATGATCTATTTTCACCACCTTAGAGTGGGTAGGGTTATAGGTATGACCTGACTGCATCACCTTAGATTGTTAAGGAATGTAAACACGACCCAATGGCACCAACTCTACTCATAGACACATCATTGTCGCCTGACCCAAGAGTGAGTAGGGATATGGACAAGACATTATTGCATAACCTTAGATTAGGAGGTGTTATGTGCGTACCATAGTGTGCTAGGGTTATAGGTTTTACAGCCACTCTATCACAACCTTATTACACCACCTTAGAGTGGGTGGGAATACAGAAATGGACTGTTTTCCTGGGGTCTGAGTTATACATACAACCTTGTTCCACTGCCTTTGAGTGGGCAGGAATATAGACATGACCTAGAGTGGGTGGGGTTATAGACAGGATTCCACCTGCACTGCTATAAAGTGAAGGGGGCTATAGACATAACCTAGTCACACCACCTTCGAGTGTAAAGGAATATAAACCCAATGGACCCAATGGAACCAGCTCAGATTGGGCGGAGTTATGGACACAACCTTGTCGCATGACCCAAGAGTTAGTAGGGATATGGATAAGACCTTGTTACATAAACTTAGAGTAGGAGGTGTTTTGTGCATGACCTTGTTGCACTGCCATAGAGTGGGTGGGGTTGTAAGCATGACCTTGCTGGACTACCTTAAAGTTAAAGGTCAACAGTGGTTGAAACCGAGTGGCTTGGGCATCTTGTGTTGTTAATACTGTGGCTTAATAGTTCAGTCAAGCCAGTCAGAGATCATACACTTCTTCGCCGGTCCAGTCAGTGGTAAAAGTGGCAATTATTCTGTATCAAACCCAGATTTCTGGTTTATTTATTAAGCATAATGCATTTGAAAACAAAAGTTTCAGTGTGGACAACTACACAAAACTCTAGAAGAACATCAGTATTGTTCATGATGAAAGTGTTGGAATCCCAGGAGGGTTTGCATCTCTGTTACTGTATGCGTGAAATGACTCGAGGCTTGCAGGTTTATGAAAGCGATTCATATTAGACAGCATGTTGGGAGCAAATACACTGCTTGTGTTCAACTGAAACTCAAGAGAGACTCCTGACAGAACATAATGTTTACATACCTCGCTCTCTGTGATTGTAGCACAAAGGCAAATCATATCAATCTAGCAACGCTTGATCAGACTTTGTTTGCGCCGTTTGTCAGATGGTAAGAGGGGAGTTTACTCCAGGGTGAATTGAATCTCTTTGTTTAGAGAGTATTCTCATCATCTGTGGATGATAAACAATGTGGGTGTGAGATGATTTGGCATTGTTTAGTTAAGATTGGTGAAAAACTAATGTGCTTTAAAGGGACAGTGTACAAAAAAAACATTTAGATAGCGCCACTAAAAATATTCGGGAGGTTTGATCCCTCTCATTTGCGCTTAGTTCTCTTTCCTATAAATGTTTATTACCGGCAATGAAGAATGCAATTGAATCAGTTCATTTTGTTAAGCTACTGAAAAGCTTGTATTTTATCAAGAGAATGACATTCACAAAGAGTTGATCTGATTCTCTCGAACAACATACAATAAAACATTTATGAAAAGCATATATGATTTTTATTTTAAGATTTGCAGATCAATTGTTGATGTTAAAGATGTTTTATTGTTGAATATATTACAGCATTGGTCAAATAATGACTACAAAAACAATGCATTCATAGAGCGTCATACACAACTGTAAGCCATTGTTATTTTTGCTTTTCTTCACACTACTTCTGGGTTTCTTCTTATCGGTACCTATTACTTTTCTTAAAATAGCGGCTACCAATCCTTCGTGGCTTCAGATATCCCAAAATGCTTTGCGTTTTTTTTTTTCAACAGAATCAACACCAAATAACGTGCAAATATATTTGACTTGTAGTTAAATGTAAGTAACAGGTTTTTATTAAGGACAGTAGTTGAAGAAATTGCTGGTAATGATAGAAGCGTTTTAAAACATCATAGTTTTTATTTGTAAAACATTAATAACGCTAACACGTATGGCTTCCTGAAAGTGACGTACTGTTAGTACTTGTCATTTTGTTGTAAGAAGCAAGGAGCAGGCAAAGGTGTTTATAATACTTTGTGGTCAGAACGAGGCTAGATCTAGGTACTCAATAGGCAGACTCTGGTTTTTTTGGCCAAAACCAAGTTGCAGCTTTGCTGCCATCAGTATCCATATTAGTTTTCAATGCAGCATGAAATTGTTATTCCACTATGTATGTTTTTGCAAATTGTACTCTTTTTAACTGCGTCATCTATATGTCCAATTACAGCAGCTCACTGTGTCTGTCCTTCCCAGAAAAGGTGGAGAGTAAAGACTCACCCAGGAGTCCATTTAACCGAGTTGTCAAACAACCAATCGCATTTCGTTTAGCGGCGTGGGATTGTCACCAAAGCAACTGGTCGACATGCAAATCCCACAGATATCTACATCTCTTTTGGACTCCAATAACTGCCTCAAACAAAACTCCTGGATGTTCTCATATTTTGGAAAATCCAATGTTTAGTTGGTCTTTAAAATCACTCATTTTCAGAACTCACGATGGACGGATCTTTCACATATGGCTGCACTTTCTTTCACGCCGAACGAAAACAAACCCAACACTTTCTTCTCCCTGAATTATTGTTAAGGTAGACCAATCAGATATCGACTTCGGGTTTCTCTAAGTGTTGCCAGAAAACAGTTCCAAAACGAGGGGCAAACTCCTGTTTTCCCTCTTGCAGCCTAATAGAAAGTGACTGCACTGCAAATTGTTCTACCTGCCACTAGAGACTGGCCCCAGAAGTGAGCAGGTTCCCACTCACTCCAATGTTAAATTGACCAACTTTGAAGCTGAAAAACTCTGAGGGGGGCAATTTTTTTCAATTTTGTTGGTTTAAGATTTATTAAGCCTTAAAACTGTGCATAATTTAAGGGCGTCGTTTCTTTAGGGGCAGATGATTGACAGTTCTTTCGGCCCACGTCCTGCCCAGCCTTTTGCTTATTTTCGATTACTGGGAAGTGACACACTTTTACAAAGGCAAAGCCTGGTGAAGCCCACTTTAAGTCTTATTTCACTTTTGCCAGAAAGCAACTGGTGATGTCACTGTTATACACAGTCAATGTTCCAAACACATCGGACGTGCTGCCAACGTTCTGTGGGCGAGACTACAGCAGTCATAGCAAACCTATGTTAAAAAGCAGTAAAATGCAATAATTGTTCCGTAATTGTTTGTGTATAGTTCTGAAGTTTTGAGGATTGCATGTTTTTGTTGTTGGAGTTCTCTTTTTGGAACTTGGACATTATTTTTTCCGGTCCTCTGACTGAATGGAAATTTGTTAAGTGGACTTTTCAAGTTAATGTCTGAGTACCCCTGGGGTACTGATTTACCAACGGTTGGCGCAGTCTTTAATGCTGTAGCCTCCAGAGGCTGTGTGAAGACCGTATCCTTGAAGGATGCGTACTTGGATTGAGACACAGCTATCAGCTCAAATCCAAAGGAAAGCAAAAACTGATTAAATGAGTTCATTCCTTGAAATGAAAATCGCTTTGGATATGAGTTTACTAAATAAATTTGGCGGAAAAGAAAAGAACGACTTCCAAAAAGAAACATTGAACATGTTGTGTTGTCTTTGACAATACATAAATCAACACGTAAAATATTTCACTCTTGCATCTGAAATTATTTTCACTTGATTCATATTTTTCCCAAAGCCCCCGTCACTTCGTGTTTTCCTACCAGCAGAGGGACCAATACTCCTTCATCTGGTCAGCTTTAAACTCGCTCCAGATCCGGCGCCTCACTGATCCGCGCTCCGGTTCTTCCCGGCACCCCGCAGGTTTTAATCATGCCTCTCCGTCGGTGTTCGGGAGCAGCCAGCTGACAATGATTTCCTCCGTGATTGCGCACGGGGCGCGTCCCCGCGGGGCCCGGGCCCCCTCAGGAGGCGTCCTCGCGGCTTCGGGGGCCACGCTTCCGTTTGCCGTTATTACGCGGAGGCTGAAGACGAAAGCGAGCAGGTTGGTGACAGGGAGGGAGCAGGCGCGCTCCTCTCCGACGCTTTCACCCAAAAACTGACACTTAACCTGCTTTTCTGCTGATAGGAGGAGAAATTGTGAGTTTGTAGCGCGTGTTATTGTTGGAGTTGTTATTTGGCAGTTTTCTGTCTCGTTGAACTGATGTGTTGTCGATCATTTAAGCCGCGTTTGTCGTGCGCGATTCGCACTTGAGCCTTAAACGTTTATAAATTGGAAACTCGTTTTTTGTTGACATTTATGGAATTCTGTGATATTTAGCTTTTTAGATGTTTTAGCAATTCCCTCGAATGTGAGAATAACGAGTCTAATGCTCTCGTGCCGCTGTAGATGAGATATGTGATACTGGCTCCTCATGACTGTATGATCACCGGGGGTTTATTTAGGATGTCGAGGCGCAAACAAGCCAAACCAAGAGCTCTCAAAGGTAAGTGACTCTACGGAATATAACGGCTTACTGTCGGTTGCTGAATTCGTTGAATGCCTTTGGTTATCTGCACTTTCATTTGCGTGTTTTTGGCGCAATGGTGTGCTTTCAAAGTGATATGCCTTCAGGAGATCAATTTGCCATCACAATTTTTGAGTGACTGGTCACGTGATCACAATGCAGCTCAGTGGGCTTGTAGAAAAAAATGTATTTTATATTGCATTTTAATGGACTGTTCCTCCGATTGTCTGCTAACATTAGATTAGGCTAATCGGCTGTCTTTGAACATTTTTAATTTGGTAGTAATGTTTACACAAATGCTTGTTCTGCTTAAACCTATTGTTTTTTTTTAATTGTTGATATTATGATCAAGATTCATAGTGTTTTAATCAGCACTAGTGATGTCAAAAGTGTGGACTTAATACAAGTGTTGCCCCAGTGTAAAGTGTAACACAATGTGTGCTAATTCTACTTGCATAGTGTTTCTTTTAATGCTTTAGGCAAGTGGGATGCTTTCAGAAAAATAAATAATGATTATTAATATTGAATGAAGTGCAAAAGAAAAATCTAAATCAATCATGGGTGTATCTTTTGCATTCAAACCAGTATCTATTATCATTATTATTATTATTATTATTATTATTATTATTATTATTATTATTATTATTATTATTATTATTGATTTTTGCACAAAATCTGGGATTTTGTAGAATTAATGTTAGTTGTATGGATAACCAATTATACCAAACAGCTGCTAATAATTGTCAATGTAGGTAGCAACCCAGTAATGAACTGAAACAGAAACAGCTACATAGGAGGCTTAACCCTTAGAAGTCTGGGACTTTAAAAATTATGTAATTTTAGTACAATGCTAGCATTTTTTTACAAATATTTTTATTACATTACACAATAATTCTACAACAAACCTGAATTGTACCAAAAAATACAATTCCAAGTATTACATTGTCTTTTTTTTAAACTGCAACAAATGGGAACAAATAGTTTTTGTTTTATAAAAAAAAGTAAAACAAGTTGGAACAAAATAAAAAGACATTGTTAAAATTGTATAAAAAAAAATAGGCTAACCTCTCATAAAATATTTGCAAATAAAGCACTGTTTCTATCCAATGAGTCCAAGAGAAAAATATATAACTTTCTGATAACCTGGCAGCTAATGACACTTTGGCAGAGCTCTGAGGTGTTCATTTTCTAACCTGCTTATTCCCTTTCGGGGTCACGGGGGTCAGCTGGTGAATCTCCAGCGCACATCTGGTCGAGAGGTGGGGGTAGACCCTGAATAGTCATCACAGGGCAACTCACACATTCACACCTAAGGGGAATTTAGATTTTTCAATTAACCTAATTGCGTGTTTTTGGGATTGTGGGAAACTGGAGTACCCAGAGGAAACCCACACAAGCACAGGGAGAACATGCAAACTCCTTCCTGGAAGGTCACCGGTGAGCCTAGAACCGACAACCTTCTATATAGTAAAATATATTAAGATTAGTTGACTACTAGTATTTTTAAAGTCAAAATGACACTTCAGAGGCATCCCATCGATAACCCTACCTCGATATTTTCAAAGGAGCTGTTTTTGGATCCAACCATAATTGAAAAATTCTTCGAGGTACGGCCAGGGATGTACAAAAGTTGGAATGTCTTCCAGGCCATCAAACTCTTCGCTGGTGCTTGGTTGGGACATTTGGGAGTTTTCTTGAATGACATCTTCTCAAATTGTCCAACCGTTATCAATCGCTAATGCTCATTTATTCGAACATCTTTGCTGGAGCGTGTGACGTGATGCGCAGGTGGTTCATGGATCGCATACCAACCAATAAGGTGTCAAAGTGGTATATGTCTATACTTCTCACCCACCGCGATTTATCAGATTGTTTTAATGAAGTGCTGAAATTACATAGGAGTAGCTAAAAAAGTCTCTTTATAGAAAATAGAAAAACTATTTCTCCAGTAAAGTACAGATACTTAAAATTTCTACTTAAGTAAGGTTACAAAGTATTTGTACTTTGTTACTCAACACGTCTGGTGGGGGTCTTTACATTAGGCTGAAGCACATGGAAGGACAAACATACTTTTGTTGTATTGTAATATGAGTGTTTTGTTCACTGAATTTTGAGTTCAATTATTCACAACTAAATTTCCAATTTTTGAATTTACAATGGTAATTATTTGGTATTTACAATGTTACCACAGAGAACACCACAGCAACTGTTATCATAGTACTTGCTGGTTGTAATTCGGAGCTCAAGGTCTAAATAAAATGTTTTTGAAAAATCCAGGGATGTACACATGTAGATTAGCAAATTAAATTCCTGGGTTTAAGTACAATACGTTCTTTCTGACTGACTCTCTAAAAGATTATTACTACTAATTATAAGTTAAATAATTTGATATACAAAGCACTTTTAAAACCCAAACATGACGTTCCTCAAGCTTAAATCTATGTTACACACTGCATAAACTAAAATATATATATATATATATCAATTAAAAAAGCCGATGTCTTTGTAGTAAATGTATAGAGCTTGCATTGACATTTGTATATAGGAGTTCTGTCATGTTTCATTGAGATGCTTTTGAGCTTAAAGTGTAAAACTGCAGGTCTTAATAAATACTTTACATTTAGCCTCTTGGTGCTGTGAAGATGTCCAGTTAAATACTATCTGGTGGCCCTATACGGCATGGAGTGTTATTTTGTCTTCAAAACACTGCTCACAGTTTTAAACTCTGGAACATTTCCAGTAAATGCAGCTTTGCCCTTGTAGCTAAGTAGTTGTGTAACTATTTTGGAGTATTACTATGTAACTATTGTGCCTATCGTGGAGTTGCTGAGATACATCTTCTAGTATACGAAGTGCATTTGCTTCTTGGAGTGATGGTGATTCTAGTTACTTCTGAAACTTCTTTACTCTTTTATTTAATATTTACCAGGAGACTATCATTTAATCACATTTTAAATGAGAAACATTCTAAAACAAACTCTCTCAATTCCCTTAGATTAAAAGAGATGGCTTAATGGAACATTAATGGTGCCCCCTAGTGGATGGAGGATATTTAACGCTCTAATACAAATCAGCTAGACCCTAGCCTTCTTAGCTTTGCTGTCTCAAAACTTATAATTTAAATTTTTTTCAATGTTTAAAAAAATTGGCTAGTGCTGTAAAATATTGTTTTCTACAGAGTATGGATGTCATTTAAACACTGAAACAAACTGTATTTGGCAATTTATGTTCCAGCTTTGAAATAGTTACCTGTTATTTTGTTTTTAACTGATAAAAACACACAGAGTTCTTGCCTTCAGTGCCGACAGTGCTATCCCCAGTGTTGTCCTTGACACAGCTGCTTATAAAGTGTTTTGAGGCTCATAAATAGCAGAATGCTGTTCAACCTCGTCAGTGAGGCATGTGTTTTCCTGTACCAGAGGAACATGCATTTCACCCTTGTTGTCTCTAAATACTCCTAAAACTATTGTTTTAAAAGAATGGAATGTGGGACAGCAAATAATTTAGGTGCTTTAAACTTTTAAATTGCTTACACTGATGTCTGACTGTTTAAAACAGTGCATTTTATTTTTAACTTGATCTTGTTTGGCTAAATAACACATTTTTGGCAAATTTTTGCAGTCGGTCACTCATATAGTGTCAAAAAATAGAGGCTGGGTGCCAAAATTGAGCCCATGCTGCAAGAATTTGAGTGATCCCACTGAAGACAAGTGCCTGTTTTGACGTTCTAAAGACACTAGGTATTTCCTGACATTTTCACATTACCTACTAGTATAGGAGTGAGGAGTACAAGTCCTTCTCGAACACACTTCATCAGCCATCTTGCTTTGATTGTCAGACCATCGGCAGGGTTTCCTTCACTTCATCAATCTTCACACACACACACACACACCCCAGATTCTTTCCCAGTAATGGGTTCTATGAATGCGAACATACTGCTACGTTTTCCTTCTGATCAGTATGCAAGTGTGAAATTTAGATAGGTGTGATGACATTCTTTTGTTCCCAAACTTTGTTCTCAAAGCACTTAATTTTGACCTGTAAGATGTAATGATCGGATGATTGTTCAGCACTGTTAACATCATTTTTTGGGAAACATACCCCTGCTCAGTTTTGCTCTCTGTGCCAGTGTGTGTGTGAGTGTAGCAAACAGATCCTCAGATGCTCTGGTATTGATTAGTCTCTCTGCAGTGAACATCCATGCTAATCTCTTGAGGATTCTGGCTGAAGTTCAAACCCTACAGCTTGAACACTTTGGAGCACAGATACAACTCATTTTCCCCGGAGCTCCTTCATGGATTTGTAAAGAATATTTCGTATACACTGTGTAAGCTATATTTACTTTTATGTCACACAGCGATAAAGTCGTAAAAAAAAATAATTGAGATTATTCATGTTCTGCTATTGTTTAACATCAGCTTTATCATAATATGTTGTAAACCCTCATTTTTGAGCCAATAGTTAACTTCTCCTGTAGGTTCCGACTGTGATTGGTGAACTGTGCCAAAAGTCAGTTAATTGCACTGCAAATGGGTTTTCCGGCTGCGATAACTTTTGCAGCTCTCTTCACATTATAACATTTGCAGAGAAATGTGGGCAACTACAAGAATCTACTAATTCCAGAGAGGGAGAGGGGCAGAGGGAGATGGAGGGATGGAGAAAATGCCATTTTTTTCACTGATGAACATTACACACAATTTGCAAACCATAAAACACTTTGGTTGGTAAGGTAAACAGTTTGGTTGCTATGCAGGGGGGGCACAATATAATGTTCACTTTATAACTTTAAGTCGCTCAAAACAACCTCCATATCTTCATCATTTACGAAAGCTGAGATAAAGTTAAGGAAGTATGGTTGCTAGGGTAAAGTTTCGTTGCTAGAGAACTTCCTTTGTTTTTTTTGTTTTAACACACATTGGGCGAGAGGCAGGGGTACACCCTGGACAGGTCGCCAGTCCACTTTTATTGACTGATGCTAGGTGGTTATTTTTAATTCCTTATTAATGATGTAAATGATATTAAAACGTAATAAGTCCAATAAAGGAGTTACTTAAATGTTCTCACGTTATAAACATGTTTCTTGCTAATTTTGATAAAACGAAGACATCATTGCTACATCTACAGTGTGCAGATGGGAAAAGTGGCTGACGTATTAGAGCCAGTCGGGGTAGAGGACGTGAATTGACTTGTTCTCATGCTGCTATATACAGAGATTTACTTGAGATCTGTTACGGTTGGCGCTCCCTAGTTGATGTGTGGAAAATGATCAAAGTAAGCAGCAGGACTCTCATGTAGATGAAGTTTATTATATTGTATTTCTGAAATGAAAAATACATTAGGAGATTAGTGGTTATTTTTTTTATTTATTTTTTTTTTGATCGCTCAAACTTTACCATTGCAGTGAGGATGCAACACCAATAATAGAAATTTAATTACAGGGTAGGAAAAAAACTAACTTCTAAAGTCTTGTTGATCAACTCTGCTTCTCAGATCCAGACTCTGAAGTTGCTGTTGATATCCTGTCAACAAATGAAGGAGAAGAAAAGAAGCTGAAAAAACAAATCTGCCCTGAGGAAGAAGAGGAAGAGCCTGAGATCCTCATCGGTGCCCCTAGGAGTCTGCGGAGTCTCCTCGCTGGTATAACTTTCAAAAGATTTGCATACACACACTGCAGCTCCTTTATAACTAATTGGTAACATATTTAAGGAAATTAGGGTTATTATTATTTTATGTGGTTTAAGTACTAGAGTTAATTAATATTTGGACCAGTTAAAATATATTTGCATGTTTTTTCTTAAATTGCTTTGAAATGCTAGGGTTCACGTTGTCCTAATCTTGGTATGACATGGCATTTTTTTTGGTAATGACTTAAGTTTGGCAATGCATTCTGGGAAAGCAGTGCCATCTGCCCCTGATGTGATTGGATTATTGATCGAGTAAATGCAGAACTGCAGGAATGAGAGACGAGTGTCCACTGATTCCCAAAGCACTGACTGTCTTTCACAGAAAAAGACGAAAAGTGGTGTTTTTTCCCCCTCATTCTCTCAAGGAATGGAGTTTAATTGAACAATTGAAATAATTTTTTATTCTAAAACTCATATTTTAAAGTTGGGTTGTTCACTTTAATTTTTTGACCTGTTTCAGAACTAAAAAGTTTTTTAGTTGAATTGGTTGATGATTGGTTAATGAGCAATCTGACATTGAGCTTTTCATTCTGATTGACATTTTAAGGCCATAACTTTTGGCTGCATAACATTTTTGAGTGCTTGATTCCGATTCGCTTATGACTTAGGGATGTAACAATATATCGTCACGTAATATATAGGGGTGTAACGGTTCACGGTATGTATTGAACCGTTTCGGTACGGCCTGTTCGGTTCGGTACACTTGCGTTTCGGTATTCGGTATTTGTATTAGTATTAAATAATATAAATGTATTATTAGCGCGATATTAAGCGCAGCGGAACAATAATCCTAGGCGAGTTTCCGCACGGACGCTATTGAGTGACGTGCAGCTCTACTGTGCGTCACTCAATAGCGTCCGTGCGGAAACTCGCCTAGGAAGGAACATTGTTCCTAGTAGCAGAGCACGAGTTAGAAAATGGCAACAGCGAAAGAGAAGCCAGAGCTTGAAGACGGTCTCCTGTTTGAGAACACTTTGGCTTCTCTGTTAAAATACATAACGGGGATAGACGAGTGGATAAATTTAAAGTTGTATGCCGACATTGTTCCACGGAGATCGGGCAGGCAACACATCTAACATTTTCTACTGCTGGAGATATTGTCACTGCAACCAGATCTGTGCTCTCTTCAGAAAATGTGGATGGGTTCATCTTTTTAGCCTAAAACTTAAAAAGTTTTGTTGATATATAAGCTGAAGCTGTTGCTAGTGTTAAAAGTTTTCAGGTCCTAACTAGTTGCAGTTTTTCATTTTTTTATTAAAAAATTTGTTTTTCTTTATAAAGAGTGCAATTTATTTAAAATATCACCCAAATGTGTCACTTTTATTTATTTTATGCAAGAATTCTATTGTGTATTGGCAGCTTTTCAAAATAAAGATTATGTAAGTTCTTAATGTTTTGTACCGAACTCTCCAAGACACTGTACCAAACCGAATACGATTTTAGCGTACCGTTACACCCCTAGTAATATATCATGATACAGATGTCATAATACATATCGTGAAGTTACTGAATTATATATCATGGAGCTAAATTGAATGTGCTTTTTGGAGTTATGGTGTCTCTAATCACTTCTGTAACTTCTGAGTGCTTGATTCTAATTGGCTGCTGGCTGTCGTAAAACTGAGTGCTTGATTCTGATTGATTGGCTGTTGTAAAGTTGAGTGTTTGATTCTGATTGGCTGATTACTGTTCCAAAGTTGAGTGCTGATGAACTGTGTTAGGTTGAGTGCTAGGTTCTGATTGGCCTTCCTCTGATTGGGCTGATATACATTATGAAGTTAAGGAATGGATTCTTACTGCATGAAGATTATGATACAGATTTTTTTTGACTGCTTGCATTGCTGCGTATTGTAACAATCTAAGGTATAAATCATTTATAGATAGCCAAGATGTAGATCAGAAAGAAAAGATGTTTTGCATTTATTTGGCGACTACAAAAAATAAGATAAACAATAATGTGAATATTATCTTCTAATATTCAAAATGGCTTTTGAAATGGCACACTACATGATCAGATTCTCACTTCTGAGCCACTTGTGTAAATTCTCAGAGCAGGGGTGCTTTTCCTTTTTTTGCTTCTCCATCTCTGCAGAGGATTGGGTTTCTGTATCCGCTCATCGTCCCCTGGGAGGAGGAAATGAACTACTCGCAGTCTCCTCGTGAGCACTCATTCATGCACATCAGATCCGGAAGGTCACAATCACAGGATATGAGCTGATTCACTCCTGTCCGGATTCATAAACACCACAATCATTCAGTTAAAGAGATCCAATAAACAATGAGAATTATGTCACCAGTTTTTCACCTTCAGTTCCATCATTTGAAACCAAGCTTTGTGTTTCATTAAACAGCTATAATGCTGTCTCAGCTCCTCCGATGACACCTACTGTTATAAAAGTCACCAAAAGGAAGTGACATCACTGTTACTTCAGTAGTTCATTTTAAGAATGAACGGGAGTGTTGTATAGCTTTAAAACTAGCTTTTACAACTTTATAAAGTAAATCATCAAAGCAAAATGCTTAAGTGCAGCTCATATTCATCAGTATTTAATTTCAAATGATCTCAGTGTGTCTGTGGAGAAAATCCTGGGCGTATCTTCTGAATGTGTGTGAGCGTGGCAGTTTCTGTGGCTGGAGTAAAGCTCTTGTGTTCTGATCTTGAGAGACAGATGTGTTCTCTCTGAGCACACTCTACTCGACTCTGACCACCTCTCACCCACCCTTCAATCTGATCTTTCTGTGCTCTTCACTGTAGACACTAAAAAAACAACCAGATTTTAAATTTAAATCGTCTCTTTGTCTTGAGTTTCATTAATTAATTGAACTTTTTTTCACATTTCAAATTTTTTTTTTATTTATTTTTTTTTAATTAACTAGTGACTGCACTAAAATACATTTTAAAGTACTGCTGCTCGTCTGTAAATCACAAAATGGCAGAAATGCAGACTGTACATAAACCAAACTGAGTCTGGGTCTAACCAATGAGTCTGCTTTCAGTTATTATGCTGCCCATTGCTGAAATTTTGGTTTAGTGACTGAACACTGCAGACCAAAAGAAAGCAGTATTTTCCACAGTTTTATAGCAGTTATTACATAAAGTGCATCTTTTACACCTATATATTGTGTACTTTCAATTCTATGTCAGTTTATAATTTGCGTTTTGAAATTTACTGGAAATATCACATCAATTAGAAACTTTAAAGATTTTTATTATTTGTTGAGCCTTATTAGGGAAAGCATTCATTTAAAAAAAATCTTTCAAACTTGAAATCTACGATACAACAATTGAGGTCAGAGAGGGTTAACCTTTGAAACAAATCAGAATTGTTTAAATAGTTAGGTTTCTATTACATTTGTCTATCTTACCATTTCTAACTATCTAATTTGTTGTGTAGATCACTTTGAATTACTTAAATCTACAAATGAACCTATTTGCATATTGTGCAAAACTCACATTAAACAATATTCAACTGTTGGGTATATTGTAAAATAAAGCAGTCATGTGTTAAGAGTCCTTCCAAGGTCTGTAGTACATTTCTGGAGAGAGTGAAATTATCTGACCCGCACCTATCGAACTTTGTTGCTAAATCTGTTTTTGTAGCTTTGTAGTTGAAGTAATAATCTAGGAAAATACAAATTATCTTTAAGTGCTTGATCAAAGAGTTTTTACATCAGGAAATCTGTGAATTTCACTATAAGTGAGCAATAAATGTACGAGATGCCATAGCTAATGACACGTCACCTCATTTCTGTCCCAATCCTTACAAGATGGGCTTCACCTCTCATTAATTAGCTTTTTACAATCATTATTGTAAATACTGAGCACACAACTGTTTCAATCCACCACTGGTAGAGTCTGTTTACCATCTGCGTATAGCCCTGTGTCCTTCTGTTAACACACACACTAGCATGTTTTTGCTCTTTCTGCCCCCTCCCTCCCCCCTCTGCTCAGTATTCAGCTATCGTCCTGTGGTGAGTGATTTTGCTCAGACTCGTCTGGCTCGAGGTAAAGTGTCTCCAGAGACTGAGTGTAACTCTCTCGACCCCCTGGTTGCTGCAGCAGGAATACATTACAAGCCTCTGTCCACAAAGGAAAAGTGTTTTTGCCGCCATCTTGGCTCAGAAACTGCCACCCCAAGCACTTTTTCCGCCAAGATGGCGTCACTAACACTAACACGCTAGTATTCAATTGTCAAATATGAAGATTGGGGGTGTGAAGCATTCTGCCGCTGTAACCATATGTTGAGATGCACATTAGCTGGTTTAGCTAGTCGTTACTAGTCCTAGTGATGCTGGCAAAATTATGTACGTCGGATGCTGGCAAATGATTAGCAGAATGATGGTAATTTTGGCAGGGTCTAAGCAGGAGCTGGTTTAAAATGGTGCTTTGGAGAGTGTCACTAGTGAGCCCTAACTGGTTATGGTCTGACTTGCGCAGGATCTAAGTTAGTTAAAGATCTTGGATGTTTTTTTTTTTTTTTAAATCACCTACACTTTTGCCAGTATGCAAGTTATTCATATGCACCTTTACTTTTGTTTTGCTCAAACAACACTCCCGTCTTTCTGTTTCTCTCGATGTTTGCACAGCGCGTCTCTACCCTCTGCAAAGATTTCAAGTGGAAAGGCAAACATTTCTTTTTGAGAGAGTTTTATCGCAAGTTCACAACATAGTAATATTTAAAATCGTACATTCTTCTGCATTCCCGAGATGGTTTTTAGCAGGTCCCAAGCTGGTTCATGATGGTTTTACCTGCACTGATTTACTATATTTTTACTAGGTGATGAGCTGGTTTACAATGGTTTTTAGTAGGTCCTGAGCTAGTTTAAGGTAGTCTTTAGCAGGTTCAGAGATGGTTTATGGTTGTCTTTAGCAGTTTTAAGATGGTCATAATCACCTAGCTAGGTGATAATGGTCTTTAGCAGGCCCCGGGTGGTTTGCGAGGGTCTTTAGAATGTTCCCAAGCTAGTTTAGGATTGTAGTTGGTTCCAGGTTGGTTTATGATGGTCTTTAAGCATTCCTGAGCTGGTTTATGCTGTGATTAGTAGGTCCTGAGCTGGTTTAAAATGGTTTTTAGCAGGTCATGAGCTACCTTGATGATGGTCATTTTCAGGTCCCAAGCTGGTTTAAAATAGTTTTCCTGGACTGTGTAAAGATGGTCTTTAGCAGGTCCCCAACAGGGCTATAGTGGTCTTTAGCAGGACCCAAGTCAATTCCCAATTGTCTTTTGGTGGTCCCAAGCTTGTTTAGGGTTTTCAGCTGGTTCGGAGCTTAAGCAGGTCCCAAGGTGGTGGATAGCAGGTCTCGAACTGTGTAAAGATGGTCCCGAGCTGGTTTGCGAGGTTTATGATGGTTTTTAGTAGGTCCGAGGCTAGCTCTAGATGTTCTATAGGAGGCCCCAAGGTGGTTTACTAGGGTTTTAGCAAGTATCAAACTGAGTTCAAATGGTCTTTTGCAGGTGCTAACTTAAGATGGTCAGGTTTCAGGGTGGTTTACAGTGGTCTTTAGTAGGTCTATAGCTGGGTTAAAATGCTCTTTAGCAGGTCCCTAGTGGGGTCAAGGTGGTCTGTAGCAGGTCATAAGCTAGTTAGCAGGGTGGTCTTTGGCAAGGTACTGAGTTGCTTAAAATGTTCTTTTAAGAGGATCTGTCTGCCCTGAGTGGGTTAGTCAAAACGTTTCAGATCTGGTGGGCAGGCGATGGTTTGGATAAGCTGCGTCTAGATCTAATTATCGAGGTTGCATGTTTTTGTTTCGTAGTGAGGCTTCTTTGAGCCTGTATAAAAGGTGATGTCTCACATACAGAGGATCTTGTCCAGTAAATGGCCAGCCTGTACACACTTCACTGAGCAATCTGTCAGCATGTCAGCAACACGTTTCCCAAAAAGCTTCTACTGTGTGCCGGGGGAGAAGAGAGAGAGAGAGAGAAAGAGAGAGAAGGAAAATCACTCCTCCATACCAAAAAGCAAATGCTTTCTCTTTCTTTTCTCTCATTGTGGTGTTTTTTTTTTCCATCGAATGTTTCTCTTCAGAAATCTGAACCGCAAGCCCCATGGGGCATTCCATGGTCTTTCACTTTTCTTTTCCATCCTCTTGCCTGGATGAAATGCTGGGGATATATTGTAGTTGGTCCCCAGGTGATCTCCTCTAATACCTGAGTTTCTATAGAAACTAGAAATTACTGGCTGGATCCTTTGGGGATGCTTTCATCCACCACAGGACGAGAGGGCTGAAATGATGGAAGGTCCGGCGGGGCTTTGCCTGGGCTGCGGGGGACCAGGCTTCCAGTCAAGGGCTTGTTTTAATATACTTTCAGCAAGGCGTCAGGGGTGGAATGCTCAGCTCAGGGGTGGAATGCACATTTTGTCTGAGTGGCAGATTTGAGTTTCTTTCTGCCACAAACAACAAGAGGATTTTGCTTTGATGTGTGCAAGTATGTGACAATGAAAATGTTTCGTTCAGTGAAGGAAGAATTTTAACCATTGGGAAACGTATACTGTAACGAAAGCAACATCATCCTTCAATATTTGCAGTGCGCATGTCTAGTTCAGGCTTTCCCCACATTGGTCTCTGACTGGGATTTGGCTTGGATGTGAGAGCCTGGGCGTCACTTCAAGGAACTGTCTGTTACTTGAGATTAGATTTTTCCAACCACACTGCATTTAACCTCTATCACAATGTTTAACTATTCACCTCATAGTCATGGAAAGAAGAGTTGTTTTCTGTTCTTTAAACCCAAAACCCCACAACTCCATGCATTCTTACTGCTTCATTAAGATATTATGTTCTGTGGTATGTTTAAGTAGCTGCCTCATGGGAACGGCAGGCCTCTCGTCATAACCCGGTGGATTTCGTGTTTTACTTCAGAGGATGTTTAGTTTGGGGAAATCCTGGGCCACTTGGAGAGTCTCTGCTTTGGATAGGTATTATAATACATTCCAGATGTTATGCTGAACCCAAACCCCCTCATTCCTCAATAAAGGATGAAGAAGAAAATTTCAAAGAATTCAAATAGTTTTCCCCTTTAATGTGTTTGAGACATTTATTTTTAATTGTTTTCTACTTCTGTTTTAAATATTTCACAAGTTCATTATCTGACCAATTTCTAGTCTCGTTCATCTACATTGGTGAAAGAAACTCTCCTCTTTTGGCAGGAAGCTAATGATGAAATTGTTTGGCAAACGAGTTGATCTAATACTTGCGTTGTATCACCCAACCTTTATTTTGAATGTGTTTGTTTTTTTCAAAGTATGACCATAGCGTCGGTAGTGAAGCAGAAGTCAAAGATCTGGCGATTTTAGGTAACAAACAAACATTAATTTGAATATGATTGCCTCTGACAATGTGAAAGCAATGCGTTACAATTTCGGATTCCACTCCAACGGAATGTTCAGTTGGAAAGAACTTTGACCTGCGATACCACATCACGTGATGCGATTTGATCCACCAGATTACAGAGTTTACACTTTTCAGCTTTTTTATGACTATATGAAGCAAATGAAACATTTTTAGGACGCTGTCTATAGGTTTATCTGGTTTGTGCAAGCACTGATTACTCCTCCTGAAATGTTATTTAAACTTCCCGTTGCAGAATGATTTATTTATATTCGGTTTTTTTATGTCTGTTCAGCTAGTCCATCTATCCATTCATATTCAGAAAAGTGTAAGAAGGAAATGTTTGAAAGGCCAAAAACTTCAAAAGACATGTTTTGAATTTGAAAAAAAGGGGTTTTAGAAAGGTTTTAATACATTTGGGAGGTTAGTCATGTGACAGAACATCAGAGAGGTTAGTTACCTGAATGGTGTGAATAAGGGCAAGATTTGTGAAGTTCATTAATCAGTAAGATTATTTGAATTCAGGAATTTATTTATGTTTCAATATTCCACACGGACTACATTACCACGTGAGGGGTTTCTGCAGATAACTAACATTGTTTTGTAACAGGGATGAATAATGAATATTATTGTGCCCCCCTCTGCTGGGCCATCTATAAACCCTCCTTGTGGAGAATGGCAATGGCTGTCCATGTGGAGAATGAACATTAGTGGCTACTGATCTGAGACCACCCCGAGGGTCTGATGTCCTTGCAAACCAAATGTACTTTTCATGATCTTTACTTCAGGTTCATCACAATGGGATAATTCTTGACACTGTGTTTATCGAATCCAAGCAGTATAAAGGTTTCGCTTTCAGTAAAATCTAATTTCTGCCTATACTTTGTCACACTCTAAACAGTTGGAGTTTGTTTGACTTGTCCATCTGTTTTGTTTTCTCCCCCCTGTGTGTTTTTGGCCACTTGAACTGGTTTCAGTGTGTCTCTATCTATCTTTGTGCGTGTGTGTCTCTGCTGGGGCAGATTGAGGGCAGCAGGGGCCTAAGAGACAGGCGTGCCAGAGCCGGCATCCTGTTTGTTCTCTTGTACCTGACCAGCTGATGCCCAGCCCAATTAAAAATAAAAACTCCTCATCAGCTGGTACCTGAAATGTTTTGTGTGCTTTCTAATCACCCAGAACAGCTTTCAGGATAGGCTTGAAACCTGAAAATGACCCGCTTTACTAGCGCTGACTTGCAAATTGGCCGACTGTGTTGAAATTGTTGTAACAGCTGGGGTGGAAATCTGTTTTAAGAGCGGTCAAGGTTACAGTATATAGCACAGACCATCTGGACACACTCAGTGCTCCTTCTGAAGATCCATATTACAGACAAATAATGCATTCCTTTCACTTTGGATGTTAATTACGCCACATGTATTTGTTTGTAAGAGACTTGTCCAAATGCACAAGATTGTTGTTTTTAATGATCTCACAACCCAGGTTCTTGCTCTAGGAACCCAAATCAGAGAGGATCTAACACATTCATGATATAAACCCATGCACAGATTCATTTGGGTCGCTGTAGGAGCAGCTTCCCTTCTGACAGATGCTTAAAGACCCCTGCCATTAGGACTCTAGAGTTCCGGCATCTACTGAAATACTGATGAAATTTAGATGTGCAGATCTTACTTTTAACCATGGGGCACCAGTAAATTCCCACATTCAGATTACAATTAGATTTCCACATTTCTCAAAAAATAACTTGTAAATGTTACCAATGCCTGTAAAATAAAATAAATTCCACAAAAAAGTGCAGGTGAAGTAAAAAGAAAAAAATCACGATTATTTTCCACAATGATTCTTTGACTTTTGAACTGTGAATTCTCCTTAAAACAATGTAACTCATCAATCAACAATGTAGTTAACAATTTATAAAAACCAAATGTGTTTTGATGCCGCCTTAACGCGAGCTAATATTTAAAAGGGGTCAGATACCATGCACATTTTTTTTTTACTTCAGGAGGGATGAAAGTGCAGGATGTGCAAGTCAGAATGCTATGGCAGGCCGTAGGAGTCACAAACACGATTGAAATCGGAAATTCGATTAATTGCACAGCCCAAACGTAGCGTGATTTCACCTACTCTGAGTGCGCTTAGAATTCCTAATGCTTAAGGGCAGCATTTAAGTGAAATATTCAAAGGTGATTGTCATGTAACAGGTCCATGTGGAAGCTATGCAGGTGTTGTTCTCTATCGCTGTTTCTGGATGTGATTGTTGAGGTATTTAAAAGGCAGCGCTAGCAGTGGACCGATACGAGAACTGCCCACCTTAAATTTTCTTTGGATATTGGCATTCACAGGCTGTGCATCAATCTCAGGTTCTGAGCAAAGTTTATCTTCTGAAGCAGGAACACCTCTATTTTCTTCATGCACAGGACAAAAATAAAATTATTCTTTAAATCTGTATCCCCATCTCTTGCCTGGAGATAGGCACCAGCAGACCCCCGTAACCATATTTCAAAGGAGAAACTCACCTCTGGGCAAAAGATGAAATCACCCAAGCCCTCTTGGGCACACTGAAGCAAGTTTGGAGATCTGTGGCCAAAGCAGAGGTTAGCATGCAGTCTGGCTGGAGAGATCTAGAGCTTCAAGCTGAAGGTCTCTACACACCGGTCTGAATTTTCACTGAACCGAAAACCATGGGTGGTGCCAACGTAAAAGTGTTTTATCTGTGTTCTTTAATTTCTTCTCTGTCTTCTTCTTTTGTGTTTTCCTGTGTGGTGTGCCTGTTGTGCCCTAAACGCCATCTTCAGGCATTGCATCATTGCATCCGTTTTTCCTTGACCCAGACGAAGAACGCTCATCTGAGAATTTGTGCAAATTACAATTGGAACTTGTGTGTGGAGGCCTTAAATGTGTTGTTTGGAATGACATTGATGTACGGTAACAGCAAGCAACAATCCTCTCACACTAAGCTATGAAACAAACAGGGTTTATACAGCGCATGCCGACAGGGGGAAGTGAATGTGGGTGGAAAGTAATAAAGCTCTGATGAGCGTGGAGCGCGCAGGTTACGGGAATAATGAGATGAATGGAGAAGCACAGAAAGAAAAGAACGAGAATAACCCAAGACGGCAATTAAACAAAACCTAGAAAAAAGGGAGAACAAGGAAAAGAAACCCACAGCCACACACCACAGATTTCTAACATGAACAGAAAGAGGTGGGTGGCTAGAGACAATAAATGAAGAAAAAGAGAATCTGCTTGTCCCAAATTAAGCACCACTGGGTAAACAGCAGTCTCCAACTGCATGATTATCAACACCATGACTTGTTTTTATGTTGAGCTGAGAATATTTCAAGCTTTACCGAATGTATTCCTCTGACTGAGCTTAGAGGAAGAGCGGATCGACCTGCATTGTGATCTGTTTCCTGAAGATACGCTGACACGGGTGAAGAGCTCAGATTTAAGCGTCATCATGGAAGAAACAATGGAGGAGTCATGAGTGTGTGAACAGCTTGATTGAAGGCTTCTCATAAAACTTGAGCTTTTCCCTTGTATTTCACTTACCCAGGAAAATCCTGCAAGCAAGAAATCGTCTGTATTGTATAAGTACATCTTGGTCAGCCATTCTGTTAAATTCCAAACTCACTCAGATGATTTCCATTTCGTCAGTGTCAGAGAGGCATCTCTGGCTCAAGTGAAAGGCACTGGTTCAAACTGGCCATGTTCCCAGTTCAATAAAGAGTTTAACTCCTGTTTCTTTTATTTTATTTTGGGTTTCCTCTTTTTTTCAGACAATGAGGAAGTCCAGTAAAGTTTAGATTTGGAAGGAAGTTTATCGAAGTTTATCTTAACTTGAAATTTTAGTTTTGGAGTTTAAAGGGTGTAGGGGACATCATAGAGAAATGGGGGTTTGTTTATGTTAATCATAGTAATAACTTACTTTTTTTGACAACCCCCTAGCAACCACACTGTTTACCACAGAAACCAATTTACCATATGTCTATCTCAGCTTCAGGAAGTCATAGAAATATAGGAGCTGTTTTATATTACATTAATAACATAAAAAAAAAACTTTCAAACGTTTACAAGCCAGCATCAAACTATGTACACTTTAGCCATCTAGTTTATATTGCTGTCGACTGAAATCAATCCATCCGTATTTGCCTGGTTCTGGTTCTCACCTGAAAATATAATGTTGACGGGTCACCAGTCTAATTGTCGGGTCAGGGGAATCTAGGAATAATTGGACTGATTTGCCTTTTTTTTCATATTTGTTTACGTTTACGTTACGTTCCCCACTGAATCCTCTAGACCGTGACATTAAATTTAATATTGACCATTTAAGGCACTTTTATAAATGGGAATGTGTCTTGTTTTAAAACTAAGACCATTCAGCACTTTGATATAATGATTTAAAACAAGAAGAAATGCACATTTAGCATAGCTTTAATAATTAAATCAGGTTTGACGCAAAGCACAACTTTATTAATTAAAACAGATTAAATTTGAACCAGAACTTAATTAATTACAACAAATTTGTCATGAAGTATACATTTATTAATTGATCTGGATTAAATATAAACCAGAACTTAATTAATTTCGCACAAAACACAACTTTATTACTTAATACTGATTAAATTCAAACACAAATGTATTAATGAAAATTAATTTTAAACAAACTTTTTTCAGTAATGCTCTACTTTATTCTTTAAAATGAATTTAAAACAAAGTTGAAAAATACTGACACACAGGACACTCCACAGAGATGACCCAACACTGACTGCAGTGGTGTGGGTAAAAAATTCCCGGGGGCAATGTGGTATTCTGTAGAATGCCTAGGAAATGGGTGCAATCTCAATCATTTTACATTTCAGGCATAGAGAATTTTATGTTTCATACTTTGCCGGTAACATAGATACATAAAATATATATACACTCAGTGTTCAAACACACATTCACTCTTGAGGGAAGTTTTGTTTTTCTCATCAGTAAGTTTCAGACAATCATGCTGCTGCCAAGACACATTTCACATATTTTAAACCAAGTTAAAGATTTAATTCACTTATATTTGTCTTTCTGACTTTTCCAGATGGACCTGATTTAGAAGAAGATCCACCCTGCTCCTGGCCGGCTTCCTCCCCATCCAGCAAAGACCAAACATCTCCAGGGTGCATCAAGGACTGTGAATTCATTGAAGATGAGGGTGGTGTCAGCCTACCATACCCATGCCAGTTTTGTGTGAAATCCTTTAGCCGACTCAGCTTCCTGAAGTGCCACGAGCAGAGTCACAGAGACAAACTTCCCTTCAGTTGCACATATTGCAGTCGTTTGTTTAAGCACAAGCGTAGTCGTGACCGACACATCAAGCTTCATACCGGTGATAAAAAGTACCAGTGCGGAGACTGTGATACCGCCTTCTCGCGCAGTGATCATCTGAAGATCCATATGAAAACGCACTCTGCCAGCAAGCCGCATAAATGCCCAGTGTGTCACAGAGGGTTCCTTTCTATCAACTCACTGCACGGACACATGCAGATGCATGAAATTGAGAAGGATGCAGCCAACTTAGAGTCTACCCAGGAAACTGAGACCCGGAAGTGCAGCCGGTGTGAAGAGGGTTTTGATATGCCGGAGGAGTTGCAGAAGCATATTACAGAAAGCCATCCAGAATGCTCTTCTCCGGTTGAGCTTGGGCACATAGACTTTATGCACAAGAGAGACAGAAAGACGTACGGATGCCTTGTTTGCAGTGAGCAGCTGCCTACACTGCAGGAGCTGTATTCTCACATGGATATCCACCAAATCCCAGAGCCCTGCAATAGCCCTGCTGTGATGCCCTTGGGTTACACGTCTGTTTCGAGCACAACCCCAGACTCTAATGTTTCCGTGGACAGTTCCACCATAGTAGAGACTCCTACTAGAGTCGTCAAGGTACGTGGGAGACGAAAGAGGGCTGCCCATAATAACTTAAATAGGCGAACCGCCAAACAGCCAAAAATCGAGTATAGCTGCATTTATTGCAACAAGCAAGTTTTCCCAAGCCTTGCTGCTCTGCAGATTCATCTGAAATCAAAGCATGCCGACAAGCCAGAGCAGGGGCACACCTGCAGAGATTGCTTAGAGATCCTTCCTTCACTTTGCAATTTGAATGAACATTTGAAACAGGTCCACAATGCTGAAGCTCCACCACAAGTCATCGTTGACCTGTCCAATGGCGTGCTGCACTGCAATTTCTGCCCCGAGGTTCTTGGAGATCTCAATGCTCTGCAAGAACACATACGGTGCTTCCATGGCTTTCCTAACCCAATCACCAAAGAAAGCAATGCATTTTTTTGCCCCAAGTGCTTTATGGGATTCTTAACTGAGGCCAGTCTGGAAGAACATATCAGACAGACACATTGCGAATCCGAAAACTTGCCGCTTGACTCTCCTGTCTCGGTCACTCCCAAAGATCCCGTTGTGGACATCTATTCTTGCTCTTACTGTACCAACTCTCCAATTTTCAAAACAGTCCTGAAGCTCAACAAACACATTAAGGAGAACCACAAGAACATTCCTCTCGCTCTCAATTACATCAACAATGAGCGAAGATCTCTGAGAGTCCTGAGCCCGCCATCTCCTGTATCTATTGAAAAGGGGTCTTTATTCAAACAGAGCAGTTCTTCTTTCATCTGTTCACGGGAGTTGATTTGTAACCAGTGTGGAGCCAAGTACACCAGCTTAGATCTTTTCCAGACTCACCTCAAGACCCATCTCGATGGTGTTGTACCACAGCTAACTTGTCCACAATGCAAAAAAGACTTCCCAAGCCAGGAATCTCTGCTGAAGCACGTGACCGTTCATTTCATGATCATGTCCACATACTACATCTGTGAGAGTTGCGACAAGCAGTTCACATCTGTGGATGACTTGCAGAAGCATCTTCTAGACATGCACACCTTTGTGTTCTATCGATGCACGCTCTGCCAGGAGGTTTTTGACTCTAAAGTGTCCACTCAACTCCATCTTGCAGTAAAGCACAGTCACGAGAAGAAGGTATATCGATGTACATCCTGTACTTGGGATTTCAGACATGAGGCTGACCTTCAGATGCACGTAAAACATAGCCACCTTGACAATCCAGGCAACTCACACCGTTGCATATTTTGTGGTGAGTCCTTTAGCACCGAGGTAGAGCTACAGTGTCACATCACAACCCATAGCAAGAAGTATAACTGTCATTTTTGCTGCAAAACCTTCACCGCAATTCACCTGCTAGAACGCCACCTTCGGGAAAAGCATTGCGTATTTGAAGGGACAACCCAATTCTGTAGTACCAATGGATCCATGTCTGGCAGCAATGATTCGATTGCAAAAGACGATGGTGACCGGGGTTTTCTTGCCAACAGCAATGGAGGAACTAGTATAGGGGAGTCTCACAACAGTCGGGATGGCAGTGAGGAGGACTTTGATACCTCAGAAGTCATGTATAGCTGCGACATGTGTGGTGCGTCCTACACTATGGAGTCCCTCCTAACCAATCACCAACTTCGTGACCATAACATTCAACCAGGGGAGAGCGACAAGCACAAGAGGAAAGCCGAGATGATCAAAGGAAATCACAAATGCAACGTCTGCTCTAGGACCTTCTTCTCAGAGGGAGGACTTAGAGAGCACATGCAAACACATTTGGGTCCGGTCAAACACTACATGTGTCCAATTTGTGGAGAACGCTTCCCTTCATTGCTGACGCTGACGGAGCACAAGGTCACTCACAGCAAAAGCTTGGATACTGGAAGTTGTCGTATCTGCAGACTACCTCTACAGAGTGAAGAAGACTTCCTTGAGCATTGCCAGATGCATCCGGATTTACGAAATTCTCTGACTGGTTTCAGATGCGTGGTCTGCATGCAGACTGTCACCTCAAGCCTTGAACTTCGGATACATGGCACCTTCCATATGCAAAAGACAGGATCTGCCTCAACGAACCAGGCAACACCAAGAGAACTAATACAAAGCAGCCTGAAATCTGTCAAGTGTGCAGCCTGTCTCAAAGAGTTCCACTCAAAGAACGACTTGATGAAGATTGACGTCAATGGATTGACTTATGGTCTATGTATGGCGTGTGTCAATGCGGCAGGGAGCAAGGGCTCGCATGTTAATGGAGGGAAAGAGCATCAGGGGGCGAGAGCAGCAATGATTGAATGGTCTAAAGCAGAGAGCCTCAGTCCGGGTCCAATGAAAGCAAAGATGGTGTCTTCTCCCTCGTCTTCTTTATCAATGTCGCCATTGATTTGCAAGACTCGCTGTTCCAGCTGCAATGTTAAATTTGAGTCAGAGGTGGAGCTTCAAGTACATCTGCAGACGGTGCACAGAGAGCAAACACCAGAGGAGGTTCAGCACAGAGACCCTGAAGGCTCCCCTGTGTCAAGAGTTAGTCCCACTCAAAGTGATGAGGTAAGCTTTGCTATACAGGTACATTGCTCTTTGAATTAAGATGCATAACTTTTTTTTCAGTAAAATTAAACTTGAGCATAAGTCTGGACCGATAATTTGAAAAGTAATCGAAATCGACACTCAGAACCTATAATCGTTTAAATTTTACCAGGTCAATTTTTCAATTACTTTCCATTTATAAGCACTACCACGTGGAGTCATGTGACGCCGTTTACTCCACGCATCCTACATTCAAAAATCTCTTACTTGTAAATTTTGAGCATATTTACTGTACAAAACTTGTTGGTGAACTGTGATTGGAAAAAGTAATCATTAATAAATAAATGGGTGTTTCGATGAGCCTGAAAATAAGAAGTCGCTCAAAGAAGCTTGCTTTTATTAAATATTCCTTTTTTTATTCTAAATACCACAGCACTAGTCTAGAGGGTACCATCATTATTCTTTAACATTGAAAAAGATATTACACGTACTTGACATTTGCAAAATAAAATGTTGCAACGAATAGCAGGCTGTAGCATTGAATTATTTCTGGCAAAATACAACCATTTATATAATCCAAAGTTATGTGGGCACATTTTTTTTAAATTATAATTGTAATTTTTACTATATCATTTTCTATTTTGGTTTCTTTTCAGAAGAAGACTTATCAGTGCATCAAATGTCAGATGGTCTTCTACAGTAAATGGGACATTCAGGTGCATGTGGCCAACCATATGCTAGGTGAGACTGTTTTTATTGCATTTATAAGGGTCTGTTTCATCATAGGTTGTGAATATACAATATATATATATATATATCACATGGGCTGATTCAGTTTTCACTGCCTTAGAGAGCTTACATTTTTGTAGAGCAAGCTCTTTGCAAAGTGTTACCTTTTTATTTGAGGGGAGGGGGGGGGCATGAACCCACTGTCCCCATTTAATGTCCATCTGTAAAGGATAAGGTGAGGTGGGTACATAGGCATGGGTTTCTATTGCTCTTCTGTCTGTGTTATTACTGCCTGGAGCAGGCACTTTACTCCTCTGGGGGTTGTTTCTAGGTACATTACGCTGCTTTATTGCCATCAATGGATCTGTATTTAAAATCTAAGAGTTCTACATTTAAACTCAGTCACCATGTGAAAATAGAAACGACACACATGAATCTATTCCTTAGCGAATTGGTTTACAGTTATTTAAAATGTTAGTTTCTACCAGAAGAGATGAAAAAAAGGGAGATTGTTTTGACCTTTACTCGTGAGTCGTACATCATTGTTGATGCATAAACATATTTTGTACTGGGGCAGGGTTGTTGAGCTAGACGTGAGCCGATTTTTAAACTTGTCTTCAATTAAAAATGCGTTATGAGGCCCAGACAGACCAAAACAACACTGAACACATTGTCCGCTATGTCTGCAAGGGCCTCGACAAAAAAAACTGGATGGCTCTAATATAGAATTGTGCGAACAGTGAAGCAGCTCCCTGCATTTGATGTCTGTCAGCCAATCAGAGCGCTCTCTTTCGCTGATGCCCAAAACAATGCAAACTTCTGCTGACTCAAGGTCAAGAAAAGCCAATGAGAGCAGACTTGCGGAACAAAATAAACCGATTCCCACTAACTGCACAACATCCCCTACTCTGAGACTACAGAGACTGAGTGGCTAAACAATGGTAAAATGGCTTGGATCAATGCAGAAAGATGAGCTATTCTGAGGCGTACCAGCGTAAGTTTTGCGAGAATTAATGAGGGAAAAATCACCCATATTGTAAACCTTTTCCAATAAATATTTAGGAACATTTCAACCCAATTAAGCCCAGAGGATCCCCCTAAACCCAGAGGAAACATTGAGCTCTCTATAAAATTGCAGCAATCCATTTGCTTCTCCTTTCGTTATATTCATGCAGTCTGTGGAATGGTGTCTCTGAAGTGTTTGACACTGTTCTACCATTTACAACCTACTGTCACTCACTGGTGTGCGAACACTCCATAAGCTTCCCCAGCAGTGCTGGTGACTGGGGTATGAAGGACAGACTTTTTAACGAGGACTAGAGCTAGTTTAACCGATCTCCCGAAACCAGCTTTGACCAAACAACCAACTTCAGCTAGAGGCCATCAAAATGCAGCATGAGCTGGTGGATTTTACACCTAAATATTAAATGATTTAAGCTTATTGTTGTTATTTTTAAGACTTAAACCACTTTTTTAGATGGTCTTTCGCTGATGGTCAGTTATGTTGTTGTGTTGGCTGTTATGATGAGAAGCCATTTGAGCTGGTCATGAAAGGGGTCGTCTGAATTGGTCGGACCAAGTTTTTTAACTGGTATTAAGCTGGTTTAAAACATAAGTCCACCAAACTTACCAGTGCACCCCAAGATTTTTCTCTGGTTAAAGTGAATTTTGACAGAGAAAGATCTGAGGTTGAAATCGTATATATAGTAAGCTTTTGTTCGGAATGATCCAGCATTCACTTATATTCTCGATATCAAGATCTGCATACACTCTCGTATTTTATTTGAGTTGTATGTTGAACTTTATTTTCTAAAACACTGCCATGTGTAAATGTTAATGGTGGTGTGGATGCACATTTATATTCATGTGAGAACAGTTGGCATGAGGCAAAACACATTTGTTGTGCAGCAGGACACTCTGTGTGTGTTCGATGCCATCCAGAGGAAAAGAACAGAAAATCTACTCTTCTACAGAAAATAGGATTACTATTGTAAAATAAAGTGGTACTTTGCATAGAAAACAAGAGTTTGTTTCCAAAAAGCTATAAATGAATTAATGGTAAATTGATTAAAAGTTGTTTTCTTCAACAGGAAAGGGTTTGCATGAAAACGTTCTATTTCTTTTACTGTAAAAGGCCATGAGTCTGTAAAACATCAATTACTGTTTCATCGAAAACCTCTAACATGTTTAATGTTTAATTAATTCAATCAAGTAGTTTTTTTTTCTGAAACATACAAAAAAAAATCAGTAAATAGCAAGCAAAATGTGTTTATGTCAGAAGGCTATTGTCGTTTTATGTTATATTCAAAATTCCATTTAACTCATCCGTTTGCAGTTTTGCGTTAATTTCTCTTCAGCGCCTAAAATTATTGTCTTTTTATGTGTTCTTTTAATAGCTCAACTGGTTTAAATGCATCTTTAGTTTAGTACATTTAGTACATTTTACTAGGGATGTCCCGATTTAGTTTTTTTGTAGCTATAAGTCCCTGGATGACATCTTTGCCTTATATGCGTGAAACCCACCTGACATTTGTAAAATACGTCAATGCTTAAAATACTTTAATATACTAGATTTAAGCATTATTATAAGAGCATACATAGAGTTTAAAAAACTATGCAGAGCAAAATTAAATTGATGAAAGATAATTAAATTAAATGAATCTCTGTGATGTTAAACTAGACGCGTCTTCAGATAATTTTTGTTTTAGCTTTCTGCGTCAAGATCTGAACAGGCTGAACGAATGCAAGGCTGATTGCGATAGTGAACTGGCAGCATGAGGGAGACGCGTTTTATAGCATCAGAACGAACAGTGTAAGTCAGAACAAATAAAGTCTCTAAAAGTTGCCAGGAGCACCTGCTAAAGTTGCTAGATTCGTCACTAGTCATTAGATTTAAAAAAAAAAAAAAGTAGCTAAACGGTCTGAAAAGGTGCTAAATCTAGCAACAAAGTCGACAAGTTTATTGCTGTGACGTCACGTTCCCACTGGACTATGGTCCCTTCACTGGGAAGCAATTAATGCAAACCAGTTTACATGCTTAAGTTAAGAAGAATTTGACTCCCCACGGCTTATTAGACAGTCAGCTTTCTATAGATGTAGAGATTTGGCCAGAAATTGGATTTCTTGACATTTTTAGGTTATTTCAAAACAATATTGAGCACTTCTTTTGTGAAATGCATCCCTAGTTGTTTCAATGTATTTTAAATCAGTTTTTAGAAAAAATTATAAACATTCTGTTTATTAGAGGATGGTTGGTGGAAATAGTGGTGCTTTGCACGGAAACGGTTTGGTTCCAAAACGCCATCATCTAGTGCTTTCAGACCGTTCAGAATGCAACTGCCAAAAGCTTTTCTCTTTGGTGAGCAGCAGGTGATCTTCGGAGAGAGTTCTCCCATGTGGGCCTGGACGATGAGATTAAGATTTATATGAACTGTGACATGAACTGATCTGCATTGGACTATATGTTGGAGGTCTAAATATGCTGGTTTATGATAAAAGTGCCTGCATGCAATTTGGAAAAATAATTAGAAAATTAGTCATTTCTAGGTTCAACAGCGTGGCTGATGTATATTTAGCTATCATTGTGTGAGCTTGAAAGGTTAATTTCAGTTTGATCTCATTAGAGTGTGAGCATCTGAACTCCTCTGATCTGCTAATGTTTCCGCTGTGGACTCTGGGGAAAAATGCTGGCTCTGTAATGATTATTATCATTAAGAAACATGAAGATCCCAAGCCTCCGTGACCTTGTTGTTCATTACTGTGGAACTATTGTGCGTGTTTTTGTTTTTATTGAGATTGCAGACGTAAGCATAGACATCCACCTGTATTAATATACTATTGCAGTCCATCACTGACCTCCTACGCAATCTTGTGTTCCACCATGTTTAGGAAATGTGAACATGCTTACCTGGAAACTTGATTTCCAATAATTAATTTATTAATAGGCAATTTAGGCGTTTGCACATTGAGAATGACATTGTGTTAATGACACGAAAGGGCAGATTTTTCACAGATTAATTAAATGCTCCATTATATACACATCAAACATGAGCACGACACACAAGGATTGTGTATAAAATATAATATGTCAGATAAAATGCCCCGTTTCATGGTTTTCCTGTGTATTTACTTCCGCCTTACTCATTTAGGTTAGTGTATTCCTCCTCCTTTGGAGGAGTCTTTTGTTATTCCACTACCAAACATGGGCTTTTATGTTTCCTTTTTTGTTTATTGTGATTAATAAATTAGTTAATTTGGAGGATACTGGTGGTTTACAGCAGGTGTTTAATAGCCTTTGCATTCTTTATTTATGTTTTACATTTACATTTAAAAATTGTCTTTTGATTACAAAAATTGTGCGATTAATTAGTTACATTTCCATCAATTGACGGCACTAATTAACATAAAAACACATTTTTGTCAGTCCTCTTTAATGTGAGACTAGTATGTTAAATCAAAGAACCCTTTTCGGATTCAGAGGCACTGTACATTTTTTTAAAATGTAAGTAAGCGTACATGTTGATCTACTTGTGCATAAAAACATTGTTTATAGCGTAATAAACAGATCATGCTTTGTTTTAAAATATTGATGACTTTTGCCAAATACATTACAATGCTCGTAGTTGACTAGCTAACTATGTGTTCGGTTACACTTTCATTTCATTACATTACATTTCAAGTTTCCTGTCTCAAACACCGCTGTGAGATCCTCATCAATTGTCCTCCACAGATTCTTTTTCAGGTCATTGTCCTGCTTGTCTTTTTGTCTTACAAAATGCTTTTTGCAGCCACAAAACAAATTCATTGTTTGATGAGGAAATTATCCGGCTCTTTTACCCCTTTTGAAACCAAGTATCATTTCAAAATATATTATTTACTCGCTTTTAGTCTCAGCGTTTTACATTGTAATGTTGGCATTGACAATTCAGGTTTGAATGGAGTAATTGAATTGGGCTTTTGAAGTTATTTAGGTACAAATGGGTCTGCAGAATCAGAATAGTGTAGATTGAAAAACAAAATCTGAGCCAGAACAGATGACTTCAGCTTTGATGTTTTTGTTAATCACCAGGGGCGTATTTTTCTATTATAAAACCTGTCATGCACACACTGTTTGCTATTGCACATCTCTCTGCAGTGTTGTTGTCGGAGATCATGGCTCCTTAAGTGTCTAGCTTTGCCAGCCTGCGGGTTGTTTGGCAGCCCCTGTGTCCTTGAGGAACACTGGTATGAAAGAGTTGCGTTAGGGGTTTTTCAGTGTCTAGAGCTGCTGCTCCCTTGCATTCATCAGCATCCTTCATCACCGATGAGAGTAATTACACCTCTGATTAATTCTGCAGAGAATTACTGAGATTGGAGCTGCCGCCGTGATGAATGCACCACATCAAGAGTGAAGCCCGAGAGAAAGCGATGGAGATTACGCGTCTCGTTTTGTCTCTTCTTGTTTATTTCTCTGTCTTGCTTCAGAAAGCCATCTTAAATGTACCGTCTACTGTTTTTATCAACTCAAGGTCAGCGGTCCAGGATTGATTGGTTTTAAAGATTAATTTAATTTTTATTTAATTAAGCAGCCACTGTTTATTACTTTATTGTGGCCAAAAATATTAATATATACTTTAGGGAACTTTTGCTAACAAAACACTTATCACAGACCTTACCTTGAGTATTACTGATAAATACTTATCAGAAAAACTTACAGGGCGGCATGGTGGCGCAGTAGGTAGCACTGTGGCCTTCCAGTTAGAAGGTTATCGGTTCGAGGCTCACCGCTGACCTTCCTGGAAGGAGTTTGCATGTTCTCCCTGTGCTTGCGTGGGTTTCCTCTGGGTACTCCGGTTTCACAATCCCAAAAACATGCGATTAGGTTAATTGACTAATCTAAATTCCCCTTAGGGTGTGAATGTGTGAGTGAATGTTGCCCTGTGATGGACTGGCGAACTATCCAGGGTGTACCCCTGCCTCTCACCCAATGTGTGCTGGAGATAGGCAATGGCAGACCCCTGTGACCCCGAAAGGGAAGAAGCGGGTATGAAAATGAATGAATGAATAAAACCTTACAGTAGAAAACCAATCACTTTAAGGAATGTATATCTTTTTTTGCATAAAAGCACCTGCAAAATACACAAATAGAAACAAAAACAATAAAAAGTATAACATAAAATAATGAATTTGCTTGGTTGGGTTAAATGCAGAGCTTAAACACCTGGAGGCAGTGGGCAACCATGGAGCGCAGTGGACAACTTCATCTGGGAAAACTGGGGCACCACTTGCTTGTTCCCTTTCTAGGTCGCATGGGGTTTTGCATTTTGGTTAAAGGGTGGGAGTTTTGGGATTGTGGGGGAAGCCGCCGTGTAGGAGAATCTGTAGTTCAGATGCCATGAAAACTCCTCCAAGGAAGATCTCCGGCGAACACATTGTCCACTTTGTCTCCAGGGGCCTCGCCATAAAACTGGATGGTTCTGAAATAGAATTGTATGAACCATGAGGCAGTTTTCTGATGACTGTCATTTAATTGTCACTTCACGTTCAAGTTCTCCAATCTCTCTGATTTGATGTCTGTCAGCCAATCAGAGCGCTCTCTTTTGCCGATGCCCAAAACAAGGCAAACTTCTGTCAACCTGTAACCAGCGTGGGATGCCCTGCACAACCACGCTCTGTCAACCACATCACCCGAGCTTGACCAATTGGTGTAATTTAAACGAGAATCAATCAAGTTTTAAGGAAATTCAATATCAGCCAAATTTATGAGTTAATGGTAATGTTAGTTTCCTAATTTTGCCATTTATGAAGATTGTGGGCAACGTTTGTACCACTGTAATTTGGATATTAGACGTTTAAAGTGTGTTCAATGTTTTTCGGGAAGCATTGTAAGGACCTGCCAACAGTTAAACTCAACACTCCCAAATGTCCACGAGTCAAACCAGAGAACCTCTGATGTTATCCAAGCTAACTTTTGACACATTTAAGTCACGGATCTCCATCCACCCCTGGACAACTTGCCTCTTAAATATTTGTCTGCCAGTCATGCTTGCGATGCTAGAGAGGCCCAGATAATGAACTTGTTAAGGCTTCAGACTTTTGTACAGTTCGACTTCACTTCATGTACAGTTTGTGTTTCGATCTTAAGATAGCGTCTCTCATTGCTCTTTAAAGTTGATCCAAAGGACTTGTATAAACTGATTTTTCTTGACTTCATTTTGGGTGAAATGTCATTTTTACAGGTTGAAAACAATGTACAGTGATACCCCGAGATATGAAATTAATCTGTTCCAGGGTGGCGTTCGTATCTCGAACAATTCGTATCTCGAAGCAAGTTTTACTTGTAAAGCGCCTAATCCATGCAACGGCTCTCAGAAACAACAGTCAAAGTTGATAAAAAATTGGAAAACCAGAGAAAAATCAAGTAACATTTCTTCAATCCTTAAATCTATGCATTGTTAATGTAATAAATTATAATAAATCACACGCAAAATACGTAATACGTACACAAATGTGAAACCTTACCTTGACAGTGAGGCGATGTGTGAAAACATGGCGGATGGCAGAAAACATTACGGCACTACATAAGAAAGTTAACTTTCTCGAGATATTTCACGAATTACGAACACAAACACGGGTTCAAGCACAAGCAGATGTAGTAGACGAGCTTCTCAGAACTCGTCACAGGGTTTCTCTAAGTTGCCTAAAGAACAGCACTTTCCACGTTATAAACGTTATTTCTTTCACGACACCTTGACTCTAACTTTTGTTATAGCACATTATTGGTAGTCAATACATAATGTTTCGCTTGATTTAAAACTGATTTAAAGTGTCTTAAAGTGTATCAGCCCCCTTTAGCACTTTCTACAATGGGAGAATGGAGCGCTAGGGTCCAGAAGTGATAATAGAGCAGAACTGTGCGTATCTGTATTTTTTTTTTTTTTTTTTTAATCCTGTTAGACATTTCGTAACTCAAAGCATTCGTATCTCGGGGTACCACTGTATTGGTATTAGTTGTAGTTCACATTGATGGGAAATTAGGAAAGAAGAGGTGGTCCTACAGTCCCTGAGCAGCTTGATCTCGCTATATTTATTGGATATCCCACTGGTTTCTCAGGGTTGGGCTGAGCTTTTGGAAGCTAGAGGCCATTGAGATGTGTTTACAAATGACCAAAGAAGCCCATGACCTTGAAGCTTGTGCCCACGCTACTGGGATAAGACCAGAATCATAACCCAGCAGTTATTCTGTTATGTTCACTTTGCAGAAAGATCCTAGATCCAAAACCATAATATGATTTCATGGGTGTTAATTTTGTATATGTTCTTCGTAATGTTTGTGTAAACATGATGCACTTGGATCAATTCTTGCAGTATTTGCATGCACTATTAGTCACATGGAACTTTATGAAATTTTTGTACTTCTATAAGCACAAAGTATGCTTAGTTCAAAAGTTGGATAAGTATTTGTACGGAGTGTCATGAAATTGAAAACTATAACTCTGGGTTCACTTGAAAGGGGGAAATTCAGGTATAGCCATTACTAGCACTCCTGCTGCTCCTTCAGACTCTACTCATTAACATGCTTCTCCTGTACTCCAGACAACGAACAATCACTGATTCAGATCAGGAGCTATGTTTCACATGAGTTAATTCAAATCTATGTGTCTCCGCAAGCCTTTTCAGATTTCTAAGATGAAGTACTAATCCCTCCGGACCGGCTCCTTCATTCATTCATGGAGCGTGTGCAGTTAAGCTGCTCAACAATCTGATTTGCTCGTTAATTGTATGCTTGCTATAAAATGTGCATGTGTTGTTTGCTTTAGATCTGATTGGTCCTTTCACCTCTTCTTTTTCGGAAACTATGGCAACAGGCTTCAGTGATTTTTGTGTTTCCCTGATGAGATCAAGAGACAGAACTGGTTCGTGGTTAGCTTTGCAGCTCTCAGTAGATGTACACAAAGGTTACTAATCTCGTTAGAATCTTCTTCTTACCTTACCCTCCTTAACTTCTTGTGGTCGCAGCCTACCTCTGGGACATGGATTCTCATACTTTAAGATGCTGCAATAATCAGGCCCTCATCAATTGCTTTAAAAAGTCAGTTCTAATGCCTCTGTCCTATCAAAACCACACTGATGACTCCTTCATGGTTTATTACAGGAGGTTACGGCTAGTTTCAAAAGAACTGTAAGTACCTTTAAATCTTAGGTCGCAATCTTACCAGAATTCAGAACATTGGCTCCAGAAGTAGGCTGGGATCTGATGTTGGTTCTCCCATTTTCCAAAAGAAGGCATCTAGCCATTCTCCTCTAACCTATCAAATGGCAACTGGCCAACCCCAACCATTCCTACTTAAATTACCCCATGACATGTTGTGTCAGTTTTTCCCACTGGGAGCTTCGGTTTTTTCCCCAAACATGTAAATCACTGTACTGCTACACACCTAGGTCCCTATAATCCTAGACATCCTCCTGGTGAATCCTTTTCCTCAGGTCCGGCCATGACCAACTGATCATTACTCCCACTCTAGTAGCCAAGTTTATTCTAGCCTTCACAGGCTTCCTCGAATTCCAAGCTTCACTCCTCAGTGTCCAATCTGAGCATTTTAGATTATTGCACCATTACCTTCCCCAATAAAAGAAGCAATACATCAGTTTCACAGAGGTCACCCTGTCTACATTTTTAACATTCCCCTCTTTCCAAAATTCTATCATTGCTTTGTTTTTTTTTTCTCTCTAGAGGGGGGCTGCTCAACTCCTTTTTTAAAACAACAATAGCGCTAGTCCTGTTAGCCACCATTTGGCTGACCTACAAGCCTATAACCCCATGTTTTCCTTCAGGATTTGAGCTCCAGATCCAGTCAATGAGCAGATGAATGGTTTTCCCAAGCATTCAATCACTACATCAGGTCATGCATCTTGCATATCAGTACTTTTCAAATAATTTAACCCCAACCCCGAATTGATATCGGCCATATCAGAAATGCCCTGTTTAAAAAATATTTATTCGTTTGGTATCCATGCACCTATATGTAAATTGCACTGTTCCGGGCATTGAGGTCTGGTATCGATATTCTGGGGCAAGTCCCCAGGACTGCTACGGCTAAACCCTGGCCCAATACCTTACTTGCTCCAGAGTTTCAAGTCATCCACCTACAGGGAAATTACACAGCCCCTTAGCACTGTTCCAGGGCCTCCTGCTGGCTTGTGTCGATGTCTGTCTGTTCGATTTCATTTGATAATTGTACAGCACTATAGAGACGTGTCCCCAGGACTACTACAGTTAATCCAAGGCATGATGTGCTCCCTGGTCCCAGTCATGGACCTACAGGGTCGACTGTACAGCCCCTTACTTCTTCTCGACCTGCCAGATCATCCTCTGCTCAGGGATCTGCTAGGACTCTGGCAGCAGTCCTCGCATTCCTTGGGGTAATAACACCTTACACTAGGAGCCGGATAACATGTGTATGAATAGGCAGCTATCTCCATGTCAGGCTCAAGTAATGAATGTTAATAAATTAAAGTGACATTTAATTAACATATTTCGGGAGGAGTTGCACCATCGATCATCTTATCAACTCACACCCATATAAATCCAAGTTAATGGGTTTAGTCACTGACTACATCCAAGATTCCACCCAAACACCTCACTCGGGGTGTATAACACGGATGCACCTGTGCTGGACAACTGGTCTCGCTTACTTGTCACACATGCTATCTACATTGCAGGCCCAAATAACGAATGTTATTTTATTGTTCCTTCATCTCATGTATATGACAAGATCAAGCACTTTCTAGTTATTCTCTTCACAACCACTTCACGCAGTCTAGTATTGAACTCAAGAGAGAGTGCGTATGACTAAAGAATCATCTTTATTTTGCTGGAAACGGCCTTGTGATGACTCAGGAAATCTGCCTCACTGGAGTCAGAGTGGCCGTCTAATGAAGATGCAGCTGAGCTTATGAAACTCTCTCTATCTCTTAACCCGGCTGGTACAGATGTAATGTTAAGAGGGTGGGGTTTTCTAATCTACATTCATCAATGCAAGCATTCACCTTACTGTCCCACAATAATTTTGCTAAATAGATGCAACATCCACACCAGGACGCGTCTGTTAACTCGGCATGTACACCGCTTTTCTACAAAAGTTACATTTTCAAGTTTTTCCACATCCAGAGTTGTAATTATTTTTAAACCGAACCATTGTACATTGCTTAGCCTCTTAAGGTTGAGAGTCCCCGGTACCGGGGAATTGCCCCCTTGTGCATTACATTTCTGCTCATAGCTCACTAACCCTGAGAGTGACCCACACATATTACATACCGTTGTGCTCAGCAGAAACTCCTCTAAAAACGTATCTAATTGAATTTCATATCCGCCAACCACAGCTCTAACGCCATGCAAGTAAACAACAACATGTTTGGAGTATAATTCCAGACCATGTTTTTGTTTCTGTGCAATATGTATCCACAATATAAACGGCAACACCAAAACCATGGCATCAAATGAAAGCTAACAACCAGCTGAATCCAGCGATATGCAACTCATTTAAGTATTTCAGAGCAGGGAGCAAAAGTTCCCAGAAAAAACACCAGCAAAAACAAAGCAAGCATGTAAATCTTGTCTTACCCTTGCCGTTTTTTTCAACAAAAGTTATTTCCATAGCGATAAAAGTCTGTTTGTTGTTATATCCGGTCGATAGCTTCGCGGAAACTCCATTTTGGCTCTTTTCCGTAGCTCTGTGCTAGCATAACATGACCAAATATGGAAACATTCCCCCTGCGTAAAAGCAGTCCTCTCCACGCTCTGTGTCCTGTGATTCGTCTGGGATCCTGTCTGTCTCAAAAGGGTGGATATCATTGGATTCTACAGATTCAAAGCTTTCCAACGAGGTAAAGAGCTCCCGGATTGGACAGATGGTCGAGGGATGGGCACACTGGGAAGTTACAAGGTTGGAAGCGGAATGAACAGAAGCTTACGCATGGCGCACGGAGACAGCGTAAAAGGGGCGTTTTTTTTTTTTTTTGCTGAAACTATGTCTTGTAAGCAAGAAAAGAAGACCATGAACGTAGTGGAAGCTTTGGACAAGATTTTTTCCATATTTCAATTATTGTGCCAAAATGGATTACGCCTGAACTTTGTTCAATCAAAACCTGTACAGAATATTAGTTTCTTGTAATATGGACACCAAACTTGCTACAGATGTCCTTGACATGTAGTGGTTACAATTGATTGTGTTTATTTGCTTGTTTACAAGTAAAATAAGGGGATATTAGAGGAAACATGTGGGGTTTTTTTCGCGGAGTTCATTTTTTGGCCAATTCAACATCATTTACTCTTACCCAGTGTTCTTGACTGTCAAATGAACTCATTCACACCACTCCCCAAGAACCTATCTTCATTTCGATACGAAGATTTGCATTTTAGGCCTTGTAAAAGCTGAGAAATGACTTATAAAGTGAAGGTATAGGATTTTCGTAAAATAGGTTTAAGAGGTTAAAAGTTAAGTTTTTAAGCTCTCTAGAACGTCTAGATGTGTGAGTTCTCACTGTTAAGAATCCTGATCAAGCAGTTCCCAGATTAAATTCTATTTTGAGCTGGTTGCCAAACTGTGTTTTTGTAGTATTTGTTATTTTGTTGTATTTGGATGATTTAGTAGGAACTGTATTGACGCATATCATGTAGTTCTAGTGAAAGATGAGGTTCTCACTATTTTCAATCTTTGTCTGTGTGTTTTCCAGAAGAAGGTCTTGTTCATGAATGTAAACTCTGCACTAAGACGTTCGACTCACCAGCAAAGCTGCAGTGTCACCTGATTGAGCACAGCTTCGAAAACATGGGAGGAACCTTCAAGTGCCCTGTCTGCTTCACAGGTGTGTGCGTGTGCATCCTTTCTTCTAATTTTCTGTGCATACACATGTGTATAACAGGGTTTTGTACATCTCAAGCAATTTTCTGTTCATCTCCAAACTCCATCAGTCTTAACGCACGTGGGATGTTAAATTGTAAAGCTTTTTTGACTTTGTTAAACTATGTGGGGACAATGGCAGTCGAAAGTTGAAATTTTGCTCACGTCTTGTTTTAGTGGTCCCAAATTTACCAATTTTGTTAACAGTCCATGTCTGAACACATCTACAATGCATCTAAACTCTCAGTTGTATCGCACACTGATCTGTAGAAATCCAGTAAAAGTCACAAAAATGTGCAAAAATTTTGTTTTTAATCTAATGATGGAGTTTGACTTGCACTTTAAAAATGATTTACAGTTTGTGGTTTAGTGGCAATCTGTAATATGACAGAAAGGAGTCTTTTTTTCTATTTTTGCTGTCCATTTTCTCTGCTTGGAGAGTTTTTCCTCTTCATTTTCAGTCTCACCCATCCCTTTCACCTCTTTATCACCTGTCTGTCATTGGTATCTCTCTCTCTCTCTCTCTTTCGCAAATGTTATAACAGTTTTATGTTTATTAATTCCTTTGTGACCTTGAACTATATCTCATCTACTGGTATCTGAGCCTGCTGCCAGAATCGATTGGCTGAATGAAGTCATATGAAGTTGCTTAACTCTCATTCAATTGACCAATGCCTACTCGAATCACCAAATAACTACCGAAAAGATCCCAATAGCCACCGCACCAATTAAAAATGTAGCACTG
The DNA here is from genome assembly GCA_007224835.1 of Danionella cerebrum. NCBI lineage: Eukaryota > Metazoa > Chordata > Actinopteri > Cypriniformes > Danionidae > Danionella > Danionella cerebrum. The sequence goes on from SRMA01025619.1 coordinate 69,468, forward strand.
TGCTAGAACCTGAATCAAACTTTTGGTTTTGTCTGAAGCCTGGGTCTGGATCTTGTTAGCTTGTTATGAACACTAGTTTTGTATAGTGATGTTTAAATGGTAGGTAGGTAGAAAACAAATGACTCTTTACATGCTAATTGTAAGAGAAGCACTATTCTTTTAAAATAGCCATCAACTTTCCTCTCTTCCCAAACCATCTCGATAGGGCTTAGGTTTGGTGACCTAAGAGATGTGTTTGGTGTCATTGTCCTGTTGAAAAAAGTAAATGGTAGACATGCTGGTTTGGTGTTCCTTCCACTTTGAGCAAAATCTCAATAAGAGTCACTAGCAAAGATATCCCACAGCCGCACACCTCCGTACTTCACTGTGAGGATCCTGCATGTAGAAATCATCTGTTCTCCTTCTCTGCATTGCACAAAACAGGGAAGTGGACTTGACCAAAGTACAGGTGTCCAATGTTCATTCCTTGTATTTCTTAGCCCAATCAGACAATGCTACGGGTTCAGCACAGTGTCAACACTACAAACCTTAAGGAATCTGAAGTATAAAACATATTTGTACATTTTACTGGCGATACCAGTACTCTTACATATGAAACATACCTCATAGAGCCATTTTTTCCCTGAGTGGGAAAGTTGCTGTTATGGTAAAAATATACCTTCTCAATTGATAATAAACACTGGAGACGTTTGAGAAAGAGAACACAGCAAATGCGGCTATTTATTATAAAGATTTAACAGTCTCAACGCATTTCCTACACACATGGCTCTAACGTGGAAGAAGAACGTGGTTTTTCGCATATTTCTAAAGCAAGCTGGGAAGAAAACGAGAGAGAAAAAGAGATAGAGAAAGAAAAAGAGTATAGAGAGAGAGAAAAAACCGAAAGAGAGAGAGATAGAGAAAGAAAAAGAGAGAGAGAAAGCCAAGAGTCAGGCCAGAGAGAGTGCCGGAAGAGAAAAGAAGAAAAAAAAGGAAAAAGAATATATAGAGATAGAAAAGAAGAAAGAGAAAGAAAAAGAGAAAGAGACTGACCCAAGAGAGTCGGGTCAGAGAGCGATCAGCACAAGAGAGGGGGTCAAGAGAAGAGCAGCAAGCGCTTTCTCACCTACTTATCTTTCTCCTCAAGGGGCGGTACTAAAGCATGACGTGTGCTCTTAAATTACATTTCTCTAAATGACCACTAGATGGTAGTATTACACAAGAATATAGGAAAATTCCCATCACATTGCAAAAAAGCCATCAAAAGCCTACACAATAAAAACATTATAATCTACACCGTGGGTGTTAACAGCACTTCTGATGAAGAATATTTCATCATCACATTGTGGTAAATTCCCGCAATGTTACCCGCAAATCACAATGTGACGTTATCTTCCCTCGACTTTTACAGCGGCGAAAACTTTTGACTTAGACTCGCTCAATCTGTATCTAAAACTCTCCTAAACATCCCATTTGGCAGGAGGGGCATCAGGCCCAAAAACTCACACAGGGTGCAGAAAGTGTGTGGAAAGTGACCTCCCTTTATGTGTGAGGCATTTGAAGTGCCTCTGTGTTATTGTGGACAGGAACGAGTCCAATCACAGCTCTTCAGTGCAGTACAATACGGTTACACTGTAAATAGTTGGTGTAGTAGCTAGTTTTGGGTTTTATATTATTATATATTTATAAATGTATAAAAATATTTGTTATTTATTTTATGATTTTTTTATTTATTTCACTGTATATTAATTAGAGTTCTCTAATACAAAGCTATCTATGATCAAAAGTATCTTAGAAACATACTTTGTGTAATTTGATTGCACAGTTGTAAATAGTTTATTGTGATGTTCATGGTATGTTTTATGCAAAATATGCACATTTTTTGTGGTTCAGAAGCATTTTGTGCAACTTTGTTACATTTACAATTTTGAAGGATAAAGCTATGTGTCTGTATTTAGAAAAAAAATATGTGGAGAAAAAAAGGATTTTGTGGCATTTTTTTTTGTAGTTTTGACACTTTCTTCAGTTAAAATTGAACTAATTCTATTAACCTCTTAAGCCCTGAGGCCTATTTTCCGAAAATCCTATACTTTTACTTTTTAAGGCATTTCTCAGCTTTTACAAGGCCTAAACTGCAAATCTTGGTATCAAAATGAAGATAGGTTCTTGGGGAGTGGTGTGGATGAGTTAATTTGACAGTCAAGAACACTGGGTAAGAGTAATTGATGTTGGAATGGCCAAAAAATGAACTCCGCCTAAAAAAAAACACATGTTTCCTCCAATATCTCCTTATTTTACTTATAACGAAGCAAATAAACACAATCAATTGTAACCACTACATGTCAAGGACATCTGTAGCAAGTTTGGTGTTCATACTACAAGAAACTAATATTCTGTAAAGGTTTTGATTGAACAAAGTTCAGGCGTAATCCATGTTGGCACAGTTTGGCACAATTTGGCACAATAATTGAAATATGGAAAAAATCTTGTCCAAAGCTTCAGCTACGTTAATAGTCTTCTTTTCTTGCTTATGGGACATGATTTCAGCAAAAAAAACTCCTAAAGAAACGCTGTAAAAGGGGGGTAGAAGCTCATTTACGCCATCTTGCTGCGCTTTTGGGAACCTTTCATTCACAAACGCTTTCGACGTCGAGCTTCTGCTTGTCCCTACCCCCCGACCATCTGTCCAATCCGGGAGATCTATATATCGCTGGAAAGCTCTGATTCTATGGAAACCAATCAGCTCAACCATTTTGAGACTGACGGGATCGCCGACGAATCACACGACGCGCAGCGTGGAGAGACCACCTCTTACGCACAGGGAGTCATTCCATATTTGGTGACGTAATGACGCCACAAAGCTACAGAAGTAATCAAAAATGGCGTTTGCGCGAAGCTATCGACCGGACATAACAACAAACGGACTTTTATCGCTATGGAAATAACTTTTTGTTGAAAAAACGGCAAAGGTAAGACAAGATTTACATGCTTGCTTGGTTTTCGCTGGCGTTTTTTCGTGGAACTTTCGCTCCCTGCTCTGAAATACTTCATGCAATGTTAATGAGTTGCATATCACTGGATTCAGCTGGTTGTTAGCTTTCATTTAATGTAATGGTTTGGGTGTTTCCGTTTATATTGTGGATACATATCGCACATAAACAAAAACGTGGTCATGAATTATACTCCGGACATGTTGTTGTTTATTTGCATGGCGTTCGAGCTGTGGTTCACGAATATGAAATTGAATTAGATACGTTTTTAGAGGAGTTTCCGCTGAACACAACAGTATTTAATATGTGTGGGTTATTCTCAGGGTTAGTGAGCTATGAGTGAAAATGTAACGCACAAGGGGGCAAGTCCCCGGTACCGGGGACTCTCGGGCTTAAGAGGTTAATATGATTAACATCAAGGATATAAGGGTTGTAATGATGCATGCCAAATTAAAATACTCCAAACAATTGCGCCACAGCAAGTAAAAAATGTAAAATTTGTTCTTGGGGACTTGATTCTATGGCAGGTCCTAAAGGGTTAAAGAGTCACAGAGTTAATGTGTATACATCCAGGTATTTTTCGAATAATTTCTCCTTGAATAATTTCTACTGCTTTTTGTTAATCTCTCAGTTTATTCTCCTGCTTTTGTGCATTTGAATGTGTTGCTCTGGGGTGAATGCTCGTGCTTTCAGCTCCAGGCTGCCTTACTTCACAGTGCTGTCAAATGCCCCCTGAGAAACAGACACCTCCATAACAAAAACCCTTGGTGACTTCCTGTGCTCCTTTGTACATTTGTTTTCTGCCTAGGGGGCCACTGGAATAGGCCTGTTGTATGCTTTGCATGTCTCATATCTCACATCAGCAATCTTTCCATACACATAGAAGGAACATATTTGGCCAAGGAAGAATATCAAATGTATAGCGGTTCAGTATAAGTCCAATTTTGAGATATCAAAGTCAGTCAGAGCTAAACATAAATTAACAGGCTCCTATTGAACTAGTCTTAAGTTTTCAGAAGAAAAGAATAAACGTCACTGAATGTATGGTTCATATACTTCCACATCCCTTGTCTTTTGTTCTTTGGATCTCATCTGTATATGTTGGAGAGAAAGAGTAAGTGGGAGTGAAAATGGGAGTAATATTGTGCACATGTGTCTGCACTCTTAAACATATGGGTCTGTAAAAACAAACAGTGTGTTTGAAGTGCTCCGATGGGAATAACCACATGCTCCCACACACACATTGGCTCTATGATTTAATTAAAGACACACAGACACGACAGTCTGTTTAAATGCCATTTCAAAGCACATATATGACTAAAATAAGCTCATGAACAATTAATGAGTCTTCGTTATCATAATGATGTCAATATAATTAGCAGTGGCCAATAAAAGAAGTGTTGCGGCATGTTTACATTTCCATTTATGTGCTTATTTATTTAGTTCCAACCTTAAAAGGCTTTTCACGGCTTCTCTTTAAAGTTCTGTAGAGCACGAGGACTTGTTTTTCTAGTAATTTAAATAATTCTAAAATTAACTTGTGTAGAATTATAAAAAATTACATGATTAAAATTGTAAATAGGTTATTGTATTAATCATACCACACCATCGTAAAGGCACATGATGGTATTGTTGGGAATTCCATCGCAATGTGTAAATGATGAGTGCTAATGATAGCATGTGCTAATGATGATGATTGTGGTATACGACGAGCCAAATGCTGTAGTAAATGGATTGGGAATCCTGTTGGCTAAGAATAAGGATGGTGTAGTACTCCACTGTACCAAAATAGAAAGGTTGGACCAAATGCCAAATAAACAGTGACCTAGATTGGAAATGGTTCTGCCAAATTCTCAGCAGTAATTTGCCCATCAATTTCCAATAGCAGACCGTACCACTGCAGTGTTTGTCCCCACAGTTTCAAACTCCATACTGAGTCAATACCAGACAGAATCAATGTACTGCAGTGTTCAGCCCATCAATTTCCAATGGGATACAGCAGTACCCCAACGTCTCCGTTCTGAGTCAATACCAGGTACCACCACTGTGTAGCAGTATTAAGACCCTTCAGTTTCAGACAGTAGTACCTCAACATTTCCCTATCGTGCCAATACCAGTTCCATCACATTACTGCAGTATTTGGTTAGGTTTCCAGTGGAGTACAGTAGTTCCCCAACAATACCAGTTCCATCACATTACTGCAGTATTTAGTTAAGTTTCCAGTGGAGTACAGTAGTTCCCCAACAATACCAGTTCCATCACATTACTGCAGTATTTGGTTATGTTTCCAGTGGAGTACAGTAGTACATTATCAGGCACTATCACTGTACTGCAGTATTTGGCAATTTTTTTGTGCAATTATGATTATTATTATTTATTTATCCTGTTATTGAGTACAGGAAGTTGACATCAAGGCTGTGCATGAACCAAAACACGGTAGATGTGTCTTCATGGTACTAGTAAACCGTAAAGAAGATGTGTGGTTTGTTTGTTTGTGTGCAGTGTTTGTGCAGGCGTGTAAGCTGCAACAGCACATCTTCAGTGCACATGGACAGGAGGAGAAGATCTACGACTGCTCTCAGTGCCCGCTCAAGTTCTTCTTCCAGACTGAGCTCCAGGTCAGAAATACCATGAATACAAGATCAAGGAAATGGATAAATCTGAGACCTTTTGTAAAACGGAAACAATTGTGGAAGTAGTTAGAACTGCTTATGGTTATTAAAGCGAACTGCATGATATTTTTAAATAAGTATAAAAGATGTTTAAGTTTAAAAAAAAAAAAGGTTTAATGTATTCAGCTGCGTGAAAAACTGTGTGTTGCTTATAAAGCTTATGCATTAAGCGGGCATTAAAAAATAAGTTTGATCAATCTTTTGAAATGGAAATTAATTTTCCTTTTATTGGGTTACAGCAAGACTTTTAATAAAAGTGGCATCAGTACTCTGACTCTCTCCTCAGTGATACCATCTTTTTACTGATTCCTCCACAGCAACCAAAAATTCTACCTTGGCAACAATTCTTTTTTCCTAATAAAAATAGTTTTATATGGCACTTTTTCACCCAAAAGTGATAGAGAGATTTTTCTCATTGAAAACATGAGAAAAGTAATTCTCTCCAAGTAAATATTACGTAAAACAAGAAGACATGGTAAAGAAGTCTCAGACGTGACTAGAATCCCAATCACACCAAGAAGCAACTACACTTAGGCTTATGTTATATTATATACTATCATATACCAAATAATGAACTAGCAGTCTATTTACAGTCCTGTTTTAATTTACATTAGTAATTTAAAATTAAACAAGTAATTATGTGGTTTTCCAGTCGTCAAAGTGATATTTATAAGCATTCATTGAAAGTTTAACCTCTTTGTTTTTCTATAGTTTCTACCCTGCCCTTCACTGAGCAAATATATTATGCAG